>NQII01007788.1:46312-84729 GCA_002778355.1 Clitarchus hookeri | reverse complement strand
CTGCACGCGTATATCAGCCACTGTTAAGGCAGGTGGCTGACGGTGGTGCAAACGTCGCCCCACCGTATCCCACACATGTTTAATAGAGAAGAAATCTGGAGACCTGGCAGGCCAAGAAATGGGGTGCACATTTTGTAGAGCATATTGGGTGATGCGAGCTGTAAAGGAATGAGCATTATTTTGCTGCATGATAGCCTTTGGTATACTGCAAAAAAAAATTGGCAGAAAGTGGGGCCACAGAACCTCCTTGACTTATCGCTGTGCTGTTTCTGTACCTTCAACATCAACGAGACGTGACTGTAAGTCATAAATTATGGGACCCCATACCGTAACACCTGGTGTACGGAACGTATGGCGTTCGTGAATCAGTGCAGGATCGTTGCGTTTCCCACTGCAGCGCCGAACACTGCTGCGACAACCATCTGTGTTAAGACTGAAGCTAGACTCATCGGAGAACACACATTCGTCATTCAAGTGCATCAGTAGAATTGTTTGGAATATCAGTTTGCTCGGTGTTATTACCGCGTGCATTAAATAAACAGTAATCAAAGTAAATTCAATGTCCACAAATTATAACACGTCATTAACTAATGTAAATGCTTTCCCGTCTTCGTTGCCAACTTTATTGGAACCACATTAGTCATTGAGTCCATAAAATTACACGAATTTAGGAAAAGGAATTTTTTGGCAAATCGGTTTTTAAAGTAATCACTTAATTGCGAACTGGTTATATTTAGTGCTACATACGACTGGTCGGCTTTTAGTGTTGTGTTTGATTTTCTTGCACCAGATTTGGCATATAAGAGTGGCGTCAATTTATTTACATCTGTCAATATTATTTTAATTATTAGAACATTGTATAACAGATTTGTGGTTTTACTTCGTCATTAATCTTATTCGATGAGTTTTATTTACAGTAGCATCAAGCTTAAGAGCTACGTAACAGAAAACAAATTCTAGGAGATGGAGATGAAAATTTGTTTCACTAATTGTTAAGATTCAAATACATGTTTTAATCATAAATTCACGCCTTTATTTATTTGTCATGTAATTTTTTGTTTTGCTTCCTACTTCATATAAATTAAAATAAAGTTATCCGTTCTTACAAGCAATAAATCCGACGTAACTAATGTAACAAAAATTCTCGTATTGTATTTATACACCGAAGAGCCAAACAAACTGGTACACCTGCCTAATATCGTGTAGGAACCCCGCGAGCACGCAGAAGTACCGCAAGACTACGTGGCATGGACTCGACTAATGTCTGAAGGTATGCAGGCAGGAGGCAATTCACACCATGAATCCTGCAGGACAGTCCACAAATCTAATCTGCGCCAATTTAAAAAAAGGGTTGTACGTCTGCTACGTTTAATGATTCTCGTCAGTCGTCGTTTGTCCCATTCTTTCACGATCTTTTTTCTGGCCGCAGCGATGTCGAAGATGTGGTGTTTTACCGGATTCCCGATATTCACGGTACACTCGTGAAATGGTCGTACGCGTAGAACCAAACTNCATCTCTCGTGCGCCGACTATAACACCACGTTCAAACTCACTTAAATCTTGATAACCTGCCATTGTAGCAGCAGTAACCGATCTAGCTGCTGACCGCATCGCGTTACTATGATAGGTTCCATACCTCTGTTATTTGCATACGCACGCCTATACCAGTTTTTTTGGCTCTTCAGTGTAGCTATAGACTTACCCAAATTAAAAAATTCCAACAAACTAATAGGAGGATTTAATAATTAATCTATAATATTTATGTGGCAAATTTCCTTACAAGTTCAAGGAATATGTGTTTTCCAATTGTATATACACTGCTCACATTGCAGCGCGTTCCGACAGTAAAACAAAGGCCCTTCAAGTGAGCGGTCTTACACAACATTCAATGTGGTCGTGCGTAGAAATTCACTCTGCGATTCTGTTTTGATAGCTTTCTTCTTTTAAAATCCACAGCCCATTGATAGATGTTTATCTATTAAGTGTGTGACACCGTGAGAGAATGGTGGAGAATGTCCGCTAGCAACATAACATATTTTCGTGATAAGTATCAGAGAGGCAATCAGAGACAACTACCACCGACATAGCCTGGAATTACAAAATTATACAGGAGAATCATCGCATGGACATTACTATCGACGGTGATTTTTCAAACCGCATTGTTCACCTTATTGATTAAGGCAAGCTCCACTATCGAAAAATGCGTGCATATTTGGCACGAAAATGTTTAACGAAAAAGCACAAATATGTACGCCTTTCCACTTCATTATCAGAAATGCAGCTCTTTCGTTCAAAATGATACGCCTACCTGTAAATAGTGTAATCAAGGATGAAACATAGGTGCACTGTTAAAAGCCTTAAATCAAACGGTGTTCAGTGGAATGGAAGCATGTGGCAACACTGACTGAGGAAGGTCAGCGCAGAGACTTGACAAGCAAGGTTATGGACAGTGTTCCCGGATGAACAAGGTCTGTTTCACCGTGAATTTATACAATGTGGGAAAAAAATCCTAGACAGCAGTTACTGTGCGATATTACGATTTTTACACCCAGAGAATGAATACGTTACATGTATCAAATAAATTTTCTTGAGGAGTAATCTTACTAATATTATAAATGCGAAAGTCTCTGTTTGTGTGTGTGTGTATGTTTGTCACCACTCAGCTCCATAACGGCTGAACGGATTTTGATTAAATTTGGTATGTAGGTACTCTATGTCTTAAAAAAGGACACCAGATACTTTTTATTCCAGAAAATTGTACGGTTCCTGTGGAATAACAACAAAACCTAATTCTGCAACTGCTGGGAACGAGACCAAAATATTTTTTTCCTCTGGTTTCAGAGTTTATCAGGCCCCCAAAGGATCTCTGAAATAGCTTAACGACTGCTTTCAATCGATAACAACCGGGACCGAATATTTAACGTACCCTCCGAAACCCGGAAGGGCTCAGATGTTATGCCACTAAACGGTCACCCATCCAAATGTGTGCCGCTAAGAACGTTGCTTAACTTTGATGATCAATTAAGATCTCTCAGCCAAGCGCAAAAATTAGTGCCTTGGTACACTTATTTCAAAAGCTACAAGTTCATACAACTCGCGTTTTGATTTTCATACATTGACGCTAGAAAGCGGAAATGTGGTAATTACGCGATAGTAACACAGATACACTCCAAAAAAAATACCCTACTTCTTGGCTATCGAGTAAAAAATATTCCGTTCCTTTTGGGTTGCAGTAATCAGTTAAAAACCTACGCCAACATACTATAATTTTATAATTCTGTTTTCACATAAATTAATTTTCTTTTCCCAGTTTATTTATTAGTATTGTTACTGTAAAGCTCAATTGTACTCGGGCAAAGCCGGGCCGTTTCGCTAGTTGTTTATAATGAAAAATATCTTGTTAACTCAACTGATCTACTGATGCACCGAATATCTGGATTCGGTCCTTTGGACGAAATAAATCGTTCAAAAATAATTTGTTGAGGCGAATAATTATTTGGCNATATATACAAACACATACACACATACACGAGCATTTCGTTTGAAGCGAGTAAAGCATTCAGTTACTTGAAAAAATCTAATAGCTATTATTACAGAATTTGTTGTGACAACAAAATCAGCTTGGTCCAGAACTGGCATATATTTTTGGTTGACTGTAGAGTAATCGGGTAAATGGATTGTCTTCGTTTTAAAATACTGTTCGAGAGTTTGTTTTTAATTTTCGTGACAATCAGCATAGCAAAATTATTTTATTTGTGTTTTATTGATGCTTAATAATAATATAAACCATCACAACGAAAATTATTTGACAGGAAACAATATAGTAAAGAAGTATAGCTCTTATTTACGTAATTATACTCGATATTAGAAAATTTTTATCTGCAAACATTTCGATTGTGTTGATAGTCACGTTATTTGAGGTTGCTAAGGTGTTGATGTTGGGTAGTTGAGTTCCTAGTTCAAAACTCGGTTATTACCTTTGATAATAACCGAAACTGTTAAATTTACGTAGAACCAAACAAATGTTTAGTTGACCCAACTAAGTTTTACAAATTTGTGGCAACCAAATTTGAAAGTCAACATAATTAGGTTTCCGCAACAAAACATTTTATTGGGTCTACACAAACATTAATTTGGTTGCGCCAGACGATTTTTGTTTTATTTGACAAAACATTTTTCTCGGTATAGGGGTGGCAATTCTTAGGAAGATGACAGGTGATCTATCAATTGTTGTTATTCTTCTTCACGACAATGTCAGACCTCATACTGCATTGGTAACACAGGAGCCTTTGAATTCCTGTCACTGCAGCATTGTGGGGTATCCTCCTTAGAATCCAGATTTTTCAACATCCGAGTTTTGCCTCTTTCGTCTTGGTGAAAGTCAATTCTGAGTCCATCCAAGCGTACAGTATACTGCCTGAGATCAATTGGAACATCAAGGTCCTCTATTTTACACAGAGGAAATCTCCAAGCTTAAGCTTAACCCGCGCTAAGATTGGAGTATAAATCGCTACCAAGTGTTCTGTTCATCATTATAAATGTAATTTGTGCCTGCATTGCACCTAAAACAGGGAAGCCCACATTTGAACCACCCTCGTCTCGTATTTAACGATTTCACGCAAAATGTTATTCAAAATCAGTAAAATATTTTTAATAAAACAATATTTTTCCTTGCTATTACTTTCCATTTTCAAGTTGTTATTGGGGACCGCGGTGGCTGAGCGGTTAGACTGCTTGCCGCTCANTATTTAACGATTTCACGCAAGATGTTATTCAAAATCAGTAAAATATTTTTAATAAAACAATATTTTTCCTTGCTATTACTTTCAATTTTCAAGTTGTTATTGGGGACTGCGGTGGCTGAGCGGTTAGACTGCTTGCCACTCACCAAGACGAACTGGGTTCAATCCCCGGCCGGCTCACTCCGTATCTTCGCAAGTGGGAATCGTGCCGGACGATGTCGCTTGTCGGAGGGTTTTTCTCGGGATCTCCCGTTTCCCCGCTTTTTCATTCCTGCGCTGCTCCATACTCACCTCACTTCACCCTCATCGGCTCTCAAGACCTTTATGTTAAGATCCACTCAAATCTTTTCACTCATGTTATTAAATATTTCCCGTTCTTTCTTTAAGTGTTACACTGCAAATACATAAAGGCGATCTGTATGGTGTATATTTATAAGATGTCACACTTTGTACATGAGATTTTGACCTCTACTGTCCTAAAACATCATGCATGTAGGCGGCAGTTTTACATGCTCGTTTCAGTTAGTCATATAAATGTATTTTTGCAAACGTTTGTTTAACCAAGAAATTTTTTTTTTTGACGTGACAACGTCTTAAATTAGGTTGCGGCTGGGAGTCACTTATGAAAAAGTGTAACGCTCGGTAACGTTACGATGAGTCACCGAACGAGAGAGAGGCCCGCCGAATGCCTTGCGTCTCTCTCCCACTCAACTATGATCGGTCTGCCGCGCGCGCAGCACTACGTTGTCACGTAAAATCTTCGCCCGTAAAACCGACTTTACAGGCAACCATTTTTTTAATAATTTTCTGAAAGTAATCGGCACAGATAAACGGTGCTCTGTCATATCCGTTTGGGGTACGAACACATACATCCTTACAGCAGAGGCATGGGGAAGTTTTCTAACAGAACGATGCGGTGAAGTGCGAGACGAGCCGAGGTCACAGAGGAGAGCATTGCTTACGTGAAGTGCGGAAATTACACACGTAGCAGACAGCTGCGTTGCGAGGGGGTTGTGAAAAGGGGGGAGGGTGGTTGGCGCTAGGTGGCCCGGAGAGCGTGTTCCCAACTAGTTCATTATCGCGACCACGAACCCTTGCCACACGCAGCGCTGGCTTGACACCGGAACTGTTCGCAACTTGTTACAATACAAACTCATGGCTCGCGCGCGAGAGCGAGCTAACAGACTCGCCTTGCAGGTCTTCTGCGCCTGTGCCCAACATTGACCTGCCTAACGCCAATACAATTGTCAAAGTCTCATGGTGTTGGTTTATACCGAAATTTTGAAAAGACAAACCCTTTTATATGAATAAAATATTTTGACCAAATTGAAAAATTGGTCATGTGAAGTTTGCAAACATCTCCAAGCACTTGTTTACATTAACAAATTCGATACACGTAGTTTATGATAGTCGTATTGGCAGAAAAGTAAGTTCAATAGCGGTAGTATTTTTTGATCGTATTGTATGCACACACATTGCCATAAATATTTACGCACGAAGAAAGATCTTTTGGATTTAAGCAAAACATTTTTTTGTGTGATGATACACACTAAAGAATAAATTGTATACAATATCATTGCATCAGGACAACGTTCCGTTCTGCAGTGCTCCGCTTGACTAGGATGCCAAACGGTGCGAAAAACTTTTAGAAAATGTATTCCAAAAGATAAAATATATTTACCAAGGAATAGCATTTAAATAATACTCCACGCCCGACGACAAGTTTAACTTTTCTATTGGCGTTTCTGACGAGTATTTTTGAAAGAGAAAATGGCTGGAACGGGTATAACTTTAAGGTACGAAAATACCCGTGTAGGATAACTAAAATTTTGTAGAGGGTCGTGCAGCACAATGTTTCTCTTCATTATTATAATATATAATTATTTAATGATTGGGTCACCGCTGAGAGTCTCAAAGGGCGAGTTGCCGATGTATGAACCGCGTGCCAACTAGGCACATCATGCATAGAGGCGACGAGACGTTTCATTAGCGTGCCTGGGTCACCCGTAGCCATCTCATGATTTAAGTATTCGGCAGAACCGGTAAGTACCATGTCCGACCGCCTCTTTGTTAGATACACCCGTCGATACGAAAGAGCATGTGATAAAAAAAAACACCGTATGTTATGCAGTAGCAGATTTGACCACAAATGCTAAAAATCATACTCCATATCAAGAATACCTCGAAACAGAGTAAGCTATCGGCTCATCCGGATCCACAAATGTTCGATGAGCGATAAATCAGGTGGATGGGCAACCAGAGAAGTGTTGAAAGCATTACACTTACACTCATGGTAAACTGAGAAAAAATATGGAAGTAGGAACCAAGTTTCTCAATTTGTAACAATGTAAATTAATTATCCAGGGATAGCAAGCAGGTCGTGTGATGGTACCGTCTAAACATTGTCAACATAGATAATAATTTACACAGAACTGTATGTTGTGTTCCTGTCTGTAATTGCACCGACAATTACGAATATAGTTCCTAAACCAGAGCTCACTGTCACTACCACATAACAGATAGTTACATCAACAGAAAGCCTTCAGTAATATGTTGATTGTCCCCGACACAAGCAGGGCTGTAATAATCTAACAAGACACTCTGTTGCTGGTACAGAGGTTTGGTTGCTATTGCCATGAGGCAAATTACATAGTTGTGTTGTCATTTCTCTGCTGATGATGTTCAGTGTAAACTATAGTTGTGTATGGAGGGATCGTTATCTCGCCGTAAACTCAGAGTGAGTGCGCGCGTGTCTGAACACAGGAACAGTTTTCAGTTCCGGAAACGCCACACCTGTTGACGAAGGAAGCCTGTTGCGCTCGCTCGACTGTTGCTCTCGTCGTGTCGTCTGTGTGTACGTTTGCTCTGGCCACCGTTCTCCTCCTCTGTCTTGTCTCAGTGAATTCGTTTTGTTAATTAGTTTCTTGAAATTTCATATATACATCGTTTTCAGTGTTTGTTACTTAGTAACTCACTTTGGGGTTTTTGTATCGTTTCTTCTCGTGATAACTAACCAACTTCTTTCTATGGAATATTTTATTTGGTAATTACATATTAATTAACCACAAACATCATAAGCTTGTATTTTTTCCTTAATTTATTATTTATGAGTCCTGGTTTTTATGCCTTATTGTCAGTTCTGTGTGACTTACAAAAATGTTGCAATGGCGTAGGTATGTCCAAAAAAGTTTCTAGATAAATTTATTTATATCATGATTATATTTATATGAATTGGGATTTTCAGCTAGATGTTCTATGCATTACTCTCTCGCTCTTTCTGTCTCTCTCTCCTCCCTTCTATTTATATAAAATGTCGAAAGATAGAGAGTCAGAGAGAGGGAGGTGCATGCATTTATGCATTGAGATAATAATTGCAATAACAATAATTGTAATTAATTTGCCATTTTTTTATTTTTTATTATGTCTATGATTAGTAAAAAAATGAACTTACTTGATGATACTTAAAAATGGTAATGGTAAACTCAGCCTATTCTTTTCATTACGACCAATTATGACAAAATAGCAAAGACAGGTTATGAAGTTTTCTTATTAATAATAGGTAATTCATTGATTTTTAAAAAACATCTAACAGCAACAGTAATTATTTATTCATAATTTGGAAATAGACTTAAATCTTATCCCTAAAAGAACTTTAATGTTTAAGTCGTGATAGCACTTATAGCCCGCAATTAAATTTTGGAGAAAACTTACCTAAACCTGGATACCATTTCCGGGGATACGTGAAATTTGTCAACGTAAGTATCATTTATTTAAAAATGCATAATTAATTTGGTTTAATATAGAGAGCAGGCTTTCGCGGTCGTTCCCTTAATATCCTATAGGCTTCCGAGTTTGGGCCGTTTCTCAGGAAATAAAGCAGAAAGAACGCATGGAAACCGTAGCCCTGCCTTAGTTAGGAGCCGCCGAACGATTGGAAAGTCTACCTACGAAGCAGGACATGCACACCTTTATGAAACATGTCAAAGAGATAGCGGGCATCCTGGCATTTACAAAAGACAGTACACCAGCCAAAGAACAGGCAGCTGTATACAGAGTTCCCTACTCATGTGGGAAAGTTTCACTTCAAATTCGAATCAGTGGGAAAACACTGATTCGCAGTGAAACGACCCTCAACGACCCGAATCAGTGGAAATGGCTCCACTTAGAATCAGTGGAAAAAAATTCCACTAGATTTGGAATAAGTGACAGCTAACTGCGTGCGGTGAGTTGCTGTTGGTAATGTGCAGTTTATAGTAATTTAAAAAAAGTAAAAATAACTCGCGGTGACCAGGACCTTTACCTTGCAATTCGAGTTATCAGGCGAACGTTGATTACAAAAGGAAAAATATTGCTTTATATTTCTTATAAAATAAGTAACTTGAAATTGTATGCTATTTTTTTAGTTCTTGGTTTAATTGATAACATTAGGATTGTTAAAGCAACTTGTTCGTATGAATGCACTCTATTAACTACATGTCGTGTAGTTTAAATTTTCAAATATAACGCTACAATGATTACGTGGAAACTAAATGAAAGAGGTAAAAACGGAATGAATGACAGTGTTCATGTTGATTCGTAAAACAATATNTGATTACGTGGAAACTAAATGAAAGAGGTAAAAACGGAATGAATGACAGTGTTCATGTTGATTCGTAAAACAATATTATAACAGACGAAACTCGCATCATAAAACATATTTGTTTTGGGTGAGTTAGTGACGACATTTGTGTGGCTCTTAACAGCGAGGGCTTGAAAGCCGATTAGGGTGATTGCGATAGGAATGTAGCAGCGCCGGAATGAAAGAGAGGGAGAAACGGGAGATCGCCGAGAAAACCCGCCGACCAGCGACATCGTCCGTCACGATTTCCACATTCAAAAATCCGGGAGTGACCCGGCTGTGGATTGAACTCGGTTTGCCTTAGCGGGAGGAGAGCAGGCTTACCGCTGAGCCACCGTGGCCCCATATTTGTTATGAGTTTTATAAGTTTATGCGTATATATTGAATTTAATACTGAAAAAACAGCGAATGAAGTGTTTGTTGAATGAGTGTAAACTGTCACTTCATCAATAGTGAAGAAAAAAATTGGATCCTTTTCATTTATTCATAAGTTAAATTTCCTGAAGTGACTGTTGAATATCAGGGGCTGTTAACTGATTTAAATAGTGCAATTTTTACTGATTCAAATTTAAAGTGTTATACCAGTTAAACTGGCAGAAAAATATCAACCAAAATAAAATAACGCATTAGGGTCTGCAAATATTAAAACTAACAATCAGTAATAGCATAACACTCTATGGAAACAAAATACAGCAACGACTTCGACAGGATCAGCACAATAACCAATATTCGTAATTACCGATTCAGAACAATAAGGGAGTATATAGATATCATAAAAACCTGTAGTAACATGACCATGGAAGACGGATGGAAATTAAATGCAAATGAGAACTTCATGGATGGCACTCGAATCAGATTGATCCAAGGGCAGCGATAACAGACTTGCCAGATATGACAAGCCACTTCAGCCAATCTGAAGTAAGCCAACCTGTGATTGACCGACAACCCTATCAAATAAATAAGCAGCCTGCCAGAGAACCTTTGGCACTTGTTCAGTACGACTACCTGAATATGGCATCTGCAACGACTTACTAAATGTTTCAAGGAGATCATCTCTGACGTGGCTCAAACCCAAGAGCCTGGAATTCATTTTTCTGTTTGTTTTACAAAAGGAACTTAATTAAAAAAATTATTTGAATCATCCGAACCACCTAAGAGTGTCAGTAATTTATTATTTGCAATCGTCCAATTGAACATTCATATTCTACATATCCGAACACATCGTTGCTCCCTAAAATGACTGATATTATTAAAAATTATAAACAACCTACTTTTCCAATACTTAATTCATAATATTACGAGCTGTGCCCACGGTTCCACTCGCAGGGACTACAGAATTAATGTTTAGGTTTTTTTTTTTAATAAAGTCCATGCTTTTTATACTTTTTCCTGGCAATGTCAGCGCTTGCTTTTCAATTTCAAGAGCGCTAGGTGAAAAACTTCGCCATTGAATGTTGTTTGCTTTGTTGTAGTAACAAACTTATAGGGAGATATAACGGTATTTGTTAGTATACAGACACTGGTCATAAACACAGATCAGAGCACAAATGATTCCATTTTTTGGTGCTAGAATCGCTCTTTTACTTTCTTTGTAGATCTGGGTAAACGCTGGCAATCAATTCTGTGTCACTCTACACCTAATTACTAAAATCCCCCGTTAGTGACACACAGCCCTATGAATCTGTTTCTAACCACCCATCTCCATTTTTTTAATAGTGTATCAGCATAATGTCTTGNGTGACACACAGCCCTATGAATCTGTTTCTAACCACCCATCTCCATTTTTTTAATAGTGTATCAGCATAATGTCTTGCATCAACGTCATTGTAGAGGTGCACTCTCATATTTGTCGTCAAGCTGAATTTCTTGACATTTACTCATAAGCTTGACGACTTGAGACAGGCTTTAATTTCATCTGCAGATGTGCCTCTCTTAATCACCGATAGAGTTTGGCGGAAGTCACTAGCCAGTAATACAACCATTCCTCCCATAATGTCTGTATTGTTTCGTATATGCTGTAGAGTTTGGTTTAGGGCCTCTATCGCTTTTTTGTGCTATATTTTGCTTTCGTCCCACACTAACAACTTACATTGACGCAGCATTCCCAAGCGCTGTTTTTACTAAACATTTTTTCCTGAAGGAATGAAATATTTTTTCAGGATAAAAAGTAGCCTATGTCACTTCCAGGCCCTCCAAGTATCTCTGTACAAATAGTTACGTTGATCCGTTGCTCCGTTGCGACGTGAAGAAGGACAAACAAACAAACAAACAAAAACACTGTAGCATTTATATTATTAATTATGATTACAAGTAATATATGACCTCCATTACAGTTGTCAACCGAATAACTTGTCCTAAACTTGGACATACGTAGTATAGCCCTTTTGTTTAGTAGCTTGTTGAATTTATTAAAATAATATATTTGCATAAAAAATTAAGTAGGAAATGAATTCGAAAATTATTTTATTATTCGGGCAATGTACCTACATGTAAAACATGTATGACTTAAACATTCGTAATTTTTTCTTGTTATTTACTATATATTTATATATACATAATTTAAAAAAAAATTCAATACTGCTGTAAATCGGAAATCATTTATTTTGAAAACTAATGAAGGAAACACATGTGTCGAATTGAAGAAATATATAAAATAAAATACTCTTACTTATATTACTATGTTTAAAACGATCGATAGTAAAATCAATATAACTAATTTCAAAGCTATGTCAGAACATTTTAACTGTTTTAATACAAAATGAAATTATACAAATTATTACGGAAACTAGCGAAACCAACCCCCTCCCCCTTAATAAACATACATACTTTTTAAAAGTACGTAATTTTATGTAACTCTCAATCTCTCAACATTATAAAACATATTTCTAATTAATGGTGAAGTATTATGTATAATATGACGAATACTTTTAGGCTACCTTAAAGTATTTACAGTGAGTAGAAATGACAATTCTAATACGGGAGAGACCACCCTGCTGCAATTCATGTTATCAAATTAAGGCACGGTCAGTCGTCATTCACCGACTGCTATGGTTAGGCCCTTAAAATATGGAATGTTCCAGAACCGGTCCGAACAAGCGGATAAGCCCTTTGCTAAACGTAGATGACTAACATTTCACAACCACAGGAGGTAGAGCTACTAATGGAAATTAAAGATATTTCACTGTCATGAATGTTCACCATGGGAAATTGTATCGTAATATTTGGACCATGGATAATATGACTCTGGTGATGATATTAAATGGTAGGCCCTAAACATTTCATAAAGTATAGTTGACCTCCATTTCGCAACCACTGGAGACACAACCACCGAATGCAGATCGTAGCTACCACTCTCGGCACCAAACATACTAAAGTATTGCATTATGCCTTGAGCCTTTTAATGTCATATTTAACTGCGCATGATGCATTAAAAGTTTTTAAGTCCATTAATTCAACAAATACAGCTCAGTCCATTTATTGCTTAAATATTCTTTAGTATATTCATTTCTTAGACTAGCCTCACCCGACTTTATTTGACAATCCCATAACGATAGAAAAATTTAAGGTATTCATATCCTCCCCTATGCAAGAACAACTACTAATATTTCAAAAGTAACACTAGCTGACCAGACACAGGAAATTCATTAACAAGAAATATGATAGGTCTGCTAGTCATTCTGACATAGTAGGGTCAAAGCACGAAGAGATTCACGAGTTGCCAAACACATCTCAAATCACGAATCATATCGCGAAAACTTTGCGATCAAAGTTATCACGAAGAACTCGGCGAAGAACTTCGAGAAACACCGCCAAATTCTAATCACATTGCGAAGCACATCACGAATTACATGGTACATCGTGAATTACATGGCGAAGCAAGCCGCGAGCATCGAAACATGCCACGAAGCATGTCACCAACTAGGCTTACTTCACTACATGCAGGCTGCAGGACAAACACGATAATTAAGAGAGACTGTTACTTTTAGGCATTCTACAGTAGGCCAGTCACTCGCCATTGTGTAAAAAGCAGTTCCCGAAGTTAAAGCATGGGTTCTAACCCCTCACGCAAGCCTATTATTTGATATATAATTCTTTTTGTAAAAATTTAGTAATAATCCGCTAATCACAGGCACAGTGGGCCAAAGTCGTAAAGCGTATCGGAAGTTTTGTAAAATATTACGAAATTCATCTAAAGTCTCGTAACAGGCTGGAAAACACACAATGAAACCCATTTCTAGTCATGTCACAAATCCACGATTACATATCTCCATAGTCATGTTTCTGTTATAAGATATATGACCTATGCTGTTGTATCAAGCGTCTTTGCGCAATATCCGAAAAATCAGAAGAACTTGCCAGATTACCAACTGATTGTAGAATTTTAATCAAAACCTTGCCACAAAAACTTACAATGAAATATTACAATTTTGTAGTATTCTGTACTATGTACCCCCAGTCCCGCAGTCATCGCACAAGTGGGCACCTGTTCCGAAGTAATTACTGACATTCAAAACACAGCTGATGTTACTCTAGGAAACCACTTTTCCTTCTATAATCAACTGTTTGAATGACAACATGTACACATAAATTACAAAGAAATTCCAAAATATGGTTATACCAAAAAAATGCACAATCCCCGAAACATTTTAGATTAACTTGGCTTAGTCTTTGACGAAGCGGAAGACCGCTGATTATTGGAGGTTACCTATGTTTTCGTTATACGGCACATAACTGATGATGTTTGGCAAACTGTGGCTTGGCGAAGCCTCGAGCCAGACGACTGGACTCTGGAAAACACATCACCGACGTCACATGGGCGTGATCATGCTCGCGGCTGATGTCGACACTCAATGTGATCGAGCGACAAGTGGCGGCACCTTTACTGACACCGTCGGTGCGTAGCGCAGCCTATCTTCCCTTCGCAACGCACTTCGCGAAACGTGTGATGGACCACCCAACCGTTGTACGAATAATTTCTGATGCTGCTCTAGTATGACGCCTCTCTTGTGCATATGGAAGACAACACCTTCATATGGTTATTAAAAATAATGCAAATACCAGAACGAACATGATTTTGCAGCTCGCATCAGACTGTTATTGCAGAAACAGTTTGCTCGTGATACTGATTGAGTTCTGACGTCACGTGTGTCTCAATTGCTCTACGATTCCTTGTGCTAACCCTCTTCAATGTTCGGTGACCCTGATTACTGATGAGTGGTTTCTGTACACTATAACTCTTCGCTGATTATATCTTCGCATATACTCTTCGCTGATTATATCTTGCTACTGGTTTTACATACTGGCATCGCATTTCGCACTGTTGCCCTCGATCAACCTAACACACAGGCCGTCTTCGATACACTTGCTCCAGCTAACCACCCTCATAAGTCAAAGAAGTTTCGCATTTCACCACACCTACGTCTGGTCGATTGCACGGATGAATTCATACTACACCGCCTATAAAATTGCACACTAACGTAAATTGCAATACCAAACGACAGTCGCAGCGCACGAATGATCAATGCCATCATCTCCCGAAGATCTGTGTTCCAGAACATAGGTGTTTTCGCTGTTTTTATAATCATCTGCTATGATATATATTCTCAATATCAGATATTAGAACATACTTTATACTCATATTAACCTGCCTCGTGCGAGTAGGTACCATTTCATATAAATATAAAGACTACATGTCTGTCTCATCTTGCCAACGCCTCTCAGAAACGGCCGTATAAGCTTGTATGGTTGGTGATCGTATCTACTCACCTACCTTCGGGAATTTCTGGTAATCCCGAGTTGAGCTGAAGGATACCCCATGTTGAACAACACTGTCCCTTTTAAAATGTTTTTTCAAAATCGGGCAAACTATACAGCTTCTCTAAATCCACCAAACGTACATATTTCCTGGCGTTAAAAAGTAGTCTGCAGAGGGAGGCCATCCCTGTTATTTTCATTACGGGTTGGTTGCGTCAGCTGTGGCAGGATATTTCTCAGGAGAACATCCGACGTCTGTATGCCTCCATGCCCGACCGTATCGCTGCCTGTATCCGTGCTATGTGTGGTCCGACACCATACTAAGTGCATCCTGCAAGTGTGGGTCCCCTGCAATACATGCTTGTTGTGGTACAATATTTTAATATTTTCTCTATACACACTAGCAGGTCCTGCGCTCTTACCCACTCACGTACCACTGCGATAGCATCTTCTAAGTGAATTTTGTTTTGCAAATGACTGTATAAACGTACTGTAAATATTCTCCCAATTTTGCCTGCTGTCATAAAAGTGAAGATGTGAAATAACACCTATTTAACTGTATCTTATTCGGATTTTTTAAGAGAAATTATTACGTAACTCTCTTTCTGTTTGTTTTAAACATCCCAGACTTTTTTCACAATATTTTCTTCGTATTATTTTTTGGCTTTACTCCAGGACACTTAATGAACTTTCTACATTTTAGACATTTTTTTCTTTACAGGGAGGAGGCAGAAGAGTTTACAGTATGTCAATTAGCGTCTCAACAAATCACACAGCGCTTTGTAAGGAAGCACCTGTGTATACAAACGTAAGACTAATATTTTTCTGGAAAATTTGATGGTAAAATTTTCATCTTTGAGACATGAATAGTTTTTTCACTTATTTTATTCTTCTCGATTTGAATTTGATAGACTGAAAATCAACAAGGAACATTTGGAAACAGTTGTGAACGAAACAGCATTGCAGATATTCTGCTCATAGCCATTTTCACTATGAGGTTTTTAATAAGTAGAGCTGGGATTATAACCATAATATATTTATTACTATAACTAAACGTATAAGAATAATTAATATAAATATTTTCAAACCATGACAGACATAGTCACTGTTTATCTTCATTTGCATTTTGATAATCCTTAGTTTGGGTACAGTACATTTTCTTAGTAATCGTAACAGCACAGGAAAACGTTATTCACTAAAATTATTTAAAATTTGCAATGATAATTAATCCTTAATAACAAACATATTATTTCATATAATCGTAGCATAAATTCGTTCCAAATTTAATTATTATATGATATTTTACAACATGTTTGTATTAATAAAAACAAAATACAAATATTAAGGTAAGAATGTTATTTATTGTCAACAAAAATATTATTTACAGTACATCGAAATCAATAAATTCACTATTCCTGAGAATATTCTGAAAGCTAAACCAAAATAGTAACGATTCGGTGATTTAATAATTTAGGAATTTTGTCAATTAACAAATTTCTCTTGAATTCGAAATACTAAATTACCGAATGTCTCATATGTTTAACTCTAAACTGGATTAAGTGTGTATTCTGTTAGTAAATTCGGTCATTTTGAGCATGGCTTCAAGCTCTTCGATAAAAATAATTTATATATACTGGTCGTAGGGTGAAGAACTTTCAATTTCGTACCAGTTTCACCTTCTTGTATGAAGCAAAAAGTCGATTGGTTGCAAAACTGCGCCCACGTAACATGACATTTTGCTTTTGAGTCCGGTTATCACAGTATAAGCAGTTATACTTTACGTGTACAGACGCACAAAGAAAAAATGAAAGAAGTAAGAAGATTCAAGCTTTAAATTTGGAGATTACTCCCGAAAAATATACTTTTATTTCCGATTTTATTCAGGTTGATTTCTACGCAGATTGAAATAATAATAATAATATTTGTTTCGCACGAAACCGATTTTGTGATTATCTTAGTTATCTTTTCATCACACATCTCAATTTTTTTATACTATTAGTTTTCTTTCATAGATACGTATAAGTCAGTTATGGTTTTCCGGAGGTTTAACTGTTAACGTTCTGTCTCGCAAATAGGGCGTCAGACAATTTAAAATAAATTATTTGTACAAGTAAGTATGTAATATGAACAACTGATAGCCAACTGATAGCAAAAATGTAAATTAAACAAATTTATTATGAATGTTATTACTAGTTATGACTATTTATAACGCAAAGAATTTCGTTGCTTCCTTGTATTAGATAATCTCTCTTTGAAAAGTCTGACGATTGGGTAAGACGGACATTTATTTACCTAGCGGAATGTTTTTGGACGGTTTTTCAGCCAATGAAGAAGAGTCAATTTCGTGAGCGAACTTTATCTTACTTGCCTGCAGGGATACTTGAAATGTTCCGAAGGGGGGCATTGGAAGAACACTTTAAGTATACGGCTGCATAAATCAGTTGGATTTATGGGGCTGAGTGATTGTCAGTTACTGCCATTCCCCCGCCGTTCGATCCGCCGTCAACTGCGTCTAGAACACCTGCCTAATGCGCGATGCTGGGAAGAAGAGCAGAGCGTGTTCCGAAATACGACAGGCATTCACACTATTTTCCCAAGCAGGCCCCAAGACTTTGNCAAGCAGGCCCTAAGACTTTCTGAAAGCACGTCGCTACAGTCCTAGAAACCGCAACAACATGATAAATAATAACAAGGCAGATAAATGAACGGATTATATTCAGACTTAAATTAGACTTATCCATTGTCTACAGTTACAAGAAAACAGGACCAAAAATATATATTATTGCACGACGGCTGCAGAGAAAACAAAATATAACTAAAAAATATATGAAAGTACACAACGCGATAAAAAAAATATAAGTGACAAACAATCATGCGAAACTGTACTGAAAAGAAACCTGAACTTACAAACATATTAGGATAATTGCGTGTGGTACGAGGTCCAGTCGTAAGAAAAAACCGTAAAATAATTTTAAAATATATATAAAAATAATAGAAACAAGGCGATAAAATGTTACACCACAGGAAATATTTAACTACCAAATATCTTGCTTATAGACACACAACTCATCGGTTTCGTTTCGCACTAACATTTAGATTTCAGAACGTGTCATTTCGTAGAAATTATTTGTTTTTCTGGAACAGTTATATGTCCTTTATTCGATTATCAATTAATGGCACTAAGTGCCTATACCACCTGAAATATGTATACATATTATTACAAGATGTAAGAGGAGTTAAGTATTTAAGTTCCTAGTCTCATTTCCAAGAAAGGACCTATGTGCCGCCAGCAGACTGTTTAGCCTACTCTCCGAAGAAAAAATAGGCTTATGCAATAACCTAAATGTCTGTCTGGAATGTATGTCCCACCTAAATAACGTTTAAACCCAACAACATAATTCTAGCAAACTACGAGTATGCTCACATTTAGCGTTTAGTTATGACATCGAACTTTTACAGTTGTCGATCACGCTTAATACTTATGTTCAAAATGGCAAATTTAAATTTAGGGCATAATATTATACCTTGGGAACTATTTAACAGATTATATCCACATTTGGTACACTGATAGTGCATTACGTAACCATTGCATTTAGAAACCAATAATATTATTTGTCCACATTTTTGAAGATAGTGCCAATTTTACATTATATCTCGGGAACCATTTAACCAATTTAAACCACTTTTTTGGTACGTTTCCAGTGCATTATGAATGAATTGAATTTAACAAGTTCTAATGTTATTTATCCGCCATTTTGTTAGATAGTGTAGCATGAAAAATAAAGCTTTTACGTCATATCTCTGTGACTACACAACCGATTCCTTCCATATTTGGCATATATGTAAGTAATACTATTGTACACCATGTTCATATATGCAATTTAAATCAAAAAGACATTTATTTTCAAAGTGGGGGAAATATAGATATTTTATGTTCATTTGAAATATCTTCGGTACAGTATGGCCAGTTTCGACCAAAATTGTTATGCTGAAAGCATATTTTATAAGCATCAAATGTGTCCTAAAATAACCTATTTTGTCCACCATTTTCTAAGATAGCACCACGATAAAATAATTTTTAGTGTCATATCTCGGGAAACAATTAACCGATTCCTAATAAAATTTACACTCAAGTAATACCACAGAACACCATGTAAACTGGCCTTCGATTTAGTAGGTCAGACCATTATTTTCAAAATGACAGTCACATAAACATTATGTAACCATGTAACCAATTCCAACTCAGCTTTGTATTCTGGCAATATTTATAAAAGCACAAATAAGCTAACATACAGGATGAATCACCTAAAACTTGCACCGCAAATATTTCGGGAAAAAAAAGTGATATTGATGCTCTGGTCTCACAGAGTTGAAGTTTAGACAAGGGCTCATAATTGCAGCCCAGACACTTATTTTAATAAGTATTAGAATGTGTATTTCTTAAACAAAGTTACTTTTTTTCAAATTGAACAGTGCCTATTCACATCAATAAAACAAAACTAGAAGAAATTAGAATGTCATTTTTTACAGGATTATAGTGCAAGCAATTGACGTCCTGTCGTAATATACCAATGTTAAGTACCTATATTTGTCTGCCCCATTTAACTGTACCATGTATCAGTACTCTGTTTAGAAACACAAAAGTGAATAAACAAATTCTGTTAATTATCTAGAATAAAGAAAATACTGTCCTTCACAACATTAGTAAATAACATATTCCAGCACATCCTACATCTAAGTAGTAGGAACTGTCGCAATGTACTGACAAGGTGGTCCCAATGAAATTGGTGTAAAGGAAACACAATCTTAACACACAAACGAACATAGTAGCCAGCCTAGTAACTAAGCAGTTAAATGGAGCAGACAACTGCCTCCACTTGCTAGAGGTGATCTGGTTGCACTGGTATGGTGGGATTACAAGAGTTCTGAACCGCTCATCGATCTAAAAGTGCGAGCAGATGTCTCATCTTCCCGATGCTGTACTTTTATGGCAAGGAGTGCTTTCTCAAACGAGGAGCTGGTGATCGTGAATTTTCTGCGATAAAGACGGTGGTGTTTTTGATCCTGGACCACATAATTTAATTGGTTTGGACAGCAGAATTTTACATTTATGAAGCTGCTGAAGGTGGCGGCAGAGGGTCCTTACGTCAGTAGTAGTGGACGCACAGGTCTTCGATTAGCTTACTGGTGGCGTCTTCATCTGTAACTGCCTTGTATTCCGTGATCTCTCCCAGGCCGACCAGATGCTACGTTACAAATGGGACTACATGACCACTAGTAACAAGGACAAAGCAACGTTCCTCTTTATCCGCGAAGTCGTCTAGCTCGACATGCTCGTCGGTAGACTGTAGTGACTTGATGGTATTTTTTATGAATCTACAGCAGGCTTGTATGGTTCCCTGAGAGATATGTACCGCAACAGTGAGCCACGTGCATTATAATTGTCTATTATATATACTCATTGTATGATATCGGGGGTGAGATGTAGTTCTCGAAGAATTGGCTTATGCCTATGTGTTCATCGCTGTTTGTTCGTAACATGTCATCAATGTCTACATTCATATTGTTACCAGAGCCGCAAGGAACATCTGTACACTACCAAGGCTAGAAGAGAATTGTGAGTGTGTGGTTTATTGCTTATCGCGTACAGGTTGCTATCATGTAAGTGGCTCTTTACATTTGGTCAACTGAATTCATTAGTGCTCGGGTGCATGTAATGTATGGATGTGATTATGAGTTCATAAATTTAATTATGAAATTATATGATTTCCCTTGGAGGTATCCTGTTCCTTTTCCTTCTCTAGTTCACAGCGTGTTTGCAGGTTTGCAAGCATTTCAGGGAGTATTGTCGTCGCCGGAAAACCTAGAGCACACCAGATGACAATACAGACTAGGGAAAGCACACCCCATGAGTTGTTTTCAGACAGGCATTCGTATCACTTCCGTCTTTATCATGCTCTTCTGCTGGTGGCCTCATATGTTTCCACCGATGCAACACGTGTGGTTAGCCCGATTTAAATGGCTTAATCTATACACCCATAGCGAGGAGTTCGTGTGCCACTAGTACTTGACGGAGCTTTTGGGATTTCTCCAGAGTCCCTAGTGTGCACAAAGGACGGCATGGTCTTATCGCAGCATCTTAGGCAAAATTTTGGACTAATTAAATGTGCAGCCTGAATTCCCTGGGCTGCCTTAGGAAGAGTGTAACTCTTTTGAGGGGGCATGATCTTGTGCTGTTGTCAGTTGGTCAATATATGGTGTCACTTACTCAGCACTTCCCAGGCATGCCCGTCAGACAGGGCAGTAGAGACCACATCACCCATCGACCACTCATGCCGGGCAGACCCCGAGAAGAGGAGCAAGGCGTCCCCCAAGAGACACGAATACAAGATAAGAGCCAGCAGAGACTAGATGGCATTTGTGACTTTGGTGCAGAGGAGCTCGTTCATACCAAGGGACGTTTATGTCTGGGGAGAAGTTTGAGGCAACCTTGTTAGATGACTAATGACGGGCTGTATGACATATTTTTAGGTGACACCTGACATGATACAGTTTTAATAAACTCGTTTATCTTAACCATTTCTGGTCCACACTCTCCACTCAACATAGGTGCAGTAGCAGTTGTCCTGACTTTGGTATGGATTAGAAAACTCCAGGCTCAAGCTTAGATATTTGGAAAATATATACATATTTAATATATTATGTTATGCATAATCTGTATTATTACTAATATTATAACTGTCATATATCCTCATCAGTAAGGATTTGCGATTAATATAATAAACTACAATTAATTTTATCACATTAAAAATACTCAAAATGAAATAAACGTTTTACACCTTGGGTGTGTGTTATGTGATCACAAAATGTTTTACTCATAATTTTCCCTTTTTAGCCTACTTTCTTAAGGAAAGAAAGGCTTATCAGATCACTTTCCTGACTGTGTGTCTGGATTTGTGTGTCTGTGCGTGTGTGCCCTGCACATCTTCAATTTTTAAACGCATAAACAAAATGTCACCAAACTCGGCACACATATAGCACTAAGTAAAAACACGTGACTTATATAGTTTTTGACCACTCCGGGCTCTTACTTTCGAAATGGCGGTCATTTTAAAATGTAGGGTGATATGTCATATTTTGGAAACCATATTACCGAATTTAACTAAATGTTGTACGCTGATAGCGGAAGTTGTAAGCATTAAATTCAGAGGTGAATATTGTTGTAGGTCTGCCATTTTGAAAAATAGTGCAACATGAATAAATAAAGCTTTTACATTAAATCTCTAAAACTAATCAACCTAGTTTCACCAAATTTGTCACGTAAGTAACACTATGATTGGCCATGTAAATGTCAGTAATTGAACTTTATTAGATATTTATTTTCAAAATAGTGGCCAAACTAATATATTTAGGTTTATTGGGTTTTACTACCATACCATTTGACTGATTTCAACCAAATTTTGAACGCTGGCAGTATCTACTACAAACATAATATTAGTCAAAAAACAATCACTTTTGTTGGCGATTTTTAAAGATAACGCCTCATGTAAAATTAAATATATTTACATTATATCTCGTAAACTACTGAACTAATGTTCGCCAAATTTGGTACGTAAGAAATATTATGATAGGCAAGGTAAAATATATGTAATTAAACTTTCTTAGGCACTTATTTTCAAAATGGTGTCCATATCAATAATTTAGGTATGTTTGCTATAACTACCATGCCATTTAACCAATTTCAATCAAATTTTATACCCTCACAGTATCTATTACAAGCATCAAATAAGCAAAAAAAAATTTTGCCTGACATTTTGTAAGATAGCGCTTCATGATTTAATAAAGGTTTTGTGTAATTCCTTGGAAAAATATTGATAGATGACTACTAAATTTGGAAATCAAGTAGAACTGCCGCAGTTTATGTGTACAAATACGTTTCAATTATGTCAAACTCTTATTTTAAAAATGGCGGCCATCTAGATATTTTAAAACATTTAATCAATTCCAACTCAACTTTGTATGTTGGGAGTATGTATAACAAACATCAATTTTTTTCTAAACAGATCCTCTTTTGTCCTCTATTTTGTAAAATAGCGCCATACGAACACATGAAAAAATTGTGTTACATGTCGGGAAACAACTGACCAATTCCTACCAAATATTGCAAACAAGTAGTACTGCGGTAGGTAATGTTAAATATTATGTTTTAGCTATGTCATACACTTATTTTCCAAATGAGAACTAAATAGTTATTTTAGTTTTGTTTGTTAAATCGTCGAAACTAGTTAAATAATTCCAATGAGGCTAAACAGCCAGCTTCTATGCTGGCTGTATATATTACAACAATAAAATATCTCAACACAAAATCTCTTTTGTGCACCATTTTGTAAAATAGTATCACATAGAAAATTTAAATTATGTGATATCTCCGAAAAGAACAACGTATTTATACCAAATTTGGCAAACAATTAGCATTATGGCAGGCTATCTAGACAAATAAAATTTGAGTGGGTCAGATATAAATTTTTTTGAAATGGCGACCACATAAACATTTTAGCATCAAATTGTTATCTACGAAACTGCTAAACGAATTACATCTTAGCTTTGTACGCTGATAGCATCCGTTGTATCCATTATAGTGTTCTATGCAAAGCCTCATTTCTTTGCAATTTTGTAAGATAGCTCAACGTGAAAAAATGCAGTTTTTATGGTGTATCTCGGGATACAATAAACCGATATATTTCCAATTGAATATTAGTGTTATAATAAATTAATTCATATGTTTCAAGTATGCAAGTCTCACATTTTCTGAATGGCGCGTATACAAACATTTTAGCTTATTGTACTATATATACGTATTTATGTAACATATTTAAATTTGATTTCATATATTTCATCTATGACAATAATCGAATATGCTGATATATAAACTTTTTGCCCTCCATTTATGAAGATTGTCACATGATCAATGGAGGTTTTATGCCATATCTCGAGGGCAAATCAACCGATATGCATACAGAGAACCTCCTTTGCCAGATTTTTTGCGAAGTAGTGACAGGTTAGTAAACTGAATATTTTATCATATTTGCGGAATAATTCGACTAACTTCCACAAAATTTTGCCCACCTACAAAAGGCCAATTATAGTTACATGCTTTGTATGGGGTCAGGCAATGATTTTAAAAATGGCAGCCATATAAATATTTTCATATATTTGGCATATGTGTTTAACAATATAACAATTTGAATCAAAATTTTTAAGCTGACATTATATATTACAAACATTGTGTACACAGCCTCTTTTTAAGCAATTTTGTAAGGTAGCCTCATTTAAGAAAATAATGTTTTCATGCTATATCTCGGAGACCAATCAATCGATTTTCATCAAATTTGCACACAAGTAGCGTTATTATAGGCCATGTAAACTTATATGGTTTAGTAGCTCAGACAGTTATTTTCAATATGATGTAGTAAATATTTCTGGTTAGTGTACCCTATCATTCAAAACGTTAGACTTATTAAATCCGCAGTTGATGTTCCGAATCCTACCTCCGTGATGCAGTTGATTTCAAGCTAGCTTAATTCTACGGGTTTTTTTCTGAATTTGAGTCCCGGGTAGTAACTCGTGTATTTTGATTGTCTTTGTACTTTTTAACATTTTTCTGGTTTCATCTCTAATGATATTGCTGTCAATGAGACGTCAACGCCTACCTACCATCTAAGTTTTCAAGAAGTAAACCAAAATTTATTTCCACCCATGTAGAGAAAAGTAGGCTGATTAGTTATCAGTTTTAGTATTGGTTATAGGGTTTAATTGTTAGGATACTTTTGTATTAGTTTTAAGTTATGTTTTGTTTAATGATATGTACTGTTCTTTCAGATGTTTTCCGACAGAAGGCGATACAAGAACTAAACTAAAAGTGTATTAATAACGAAAGCTTTTTTTCCTAACCGACACTAATGCTAAGTGTTAAACGTATGCCCGAGGTAGGGACGTGAACTAAGTGCGTCTCAGGACTAAGCCCTGTGCTCCTACAGGGGAAGGAATTCATGTAAGGAGGCAAGCACCGCTGCAGCGTGGGATTGGGCAGCCATGGCTGCGATTGGGGCCATGACTACCACCCCAAGTGTACCCACTGTTGAAGAGAAAAGGAAAAACCGGCATAGACACCGTAAAAACCCTTTCAACAGCAAATAATTCAAAATAGTTTCATGCATTAATATAAAATGCTACAGGAGACAGCTAGGTACGAACCATGCTGTCTTTAGTGAGTAGAGAAATACTAGTAGAGAGGGGACGGGACAGTAACAAAAGTTTAACAAACTGGTTATATATTATATTTCGTCCCGTACCGATCAGAGAACCGTCGCAGAACTGCGCGAGGTGGTAAATATGGCAGTCAGATAACAAGACGGCCATAAGCCAGCTTCTGTATGTTTAAAGTTCTAGAGCATACAAAAATTGGAAATTAATTTAAACATTTTAAATTTTTCTAAATTACATGGCATATTTAAGTAATTATTAATTTAGTTTAACTGTTCTGTTATTAATAAAATATGTATGCACTATCATAAGGTGTGGACTGGACGATTACTAATTATTATTAAATATTTATTTCAGACCTGAAAAATGGTTAATGATCAGTAATTAAATAATAATCACCCTACAGGAATTAGTGTGACTATTTTAAGATCATTATGGTTGAAGCGAAGGGGGCAGGAGAAGTGTCTTCGACCGTGTCTTCCTCTACACCAGAGCTCGTTGTAGAGTCCAAGCAAGAGCCCTGTTCAGGGTGTTTTTAAACTCTACAAGCTTGCCGGGTTTTTTTCCGTAGTCAGTTGGAGTATGTGTTTGTATTGGTATTCCATTTAGAGTTGCTCGTGGAGTGTAAAGTTTGGTGTATATCTAGAAGCATCCACCATGACTTTTAGAATATTGNTGACTATTTTAAGATCATTATGGTTGAAGCGAAGGGGGCAGGAGAAGTGTCTTCGACCGTGTCTTCCTCTACACCAGCGCTCGTTGTAGTGTCCAAGCAAGAGCCCTGTTCAGGGTGTTTTTAAACTCTACAAGCTTGCCGGGTTTTTTTCCGTAGTCAGTTGGAGTATGTGTTTGTATTGGTATTCCATTTAGAGTTGCTCGTGGAGTGTAAAGTTTGGTGTATATCTAGAAGCATCCACCATGACTTTTAGAATATTGTTTTTAAACAGCTGAAACTTTGTGATCTCTGAAGACGAGGTACTCCGACATACAGAGGCTGCATAGGTCAGAATCAGACAGATGAGCATTTGATATTGTATTAACCAATTGCGGGTTTTTAGAGACGATTTGCGATTTATTAGCAGATACAGCTGCCTTAGTCGTCATGAGGCCTTAGCAAGCTGTATATGGACGTATTCGCTCCAGTGGTAAAATATACATGATGTGAAGTAAGATTAAATAAATTTACTGATATGTGAAGAGCATGATTTGGATTTGGTTTTTAGAGTATACTTATATATTTTACCCTGTCGAAGGCCTTATCTATACCGAAAAGGGCTAAGACCATTATATTAATGGTATTATATAGACTTGGTGGCTTCCAGAGTGAGTCGAGTGTGCTGATAGCAGTTTAATTCCAACGCCGATAACAAAACTGTTCGTCACAAAAAATATAGTGGCCGGACGTGACTTTTGAGAAGTCTGGAACCACTCTTTACAGCAACTTGGAAGGAGTAGAGGGAAGGCTGATGGGGTAGTAGCTGGATGGTAATGAAGAGAGCTTTTCAGGCTTCAGACGATTTAACACTTTGACCTGCTTTCCTACAAATGGAATGTGGCCATTATTGCAGCATCGTGGGAAGAGTTTAGAGTACCATAATTGGGGCTATGGGAAATTATCGCAGTGCGCGAATTCCCCAAACATAAATCGTGAACATAATCAGAACTGCTTTATATATTTATATGGGATAAGAGTTATATAAAATATATTTTAATGGTGGTGACTATCATATACAATAATAGTTTATACAATCTATATTAGGGCTGAGCCGATAAGGTACCGATAATTCGAAACCGGCCCATATCGTAATTATCGGAATTGTGCGCAATTCATGTTTAAATCGCCGATATTATAACCGATATTTTGCCCTAAGAATCTAAGATGATAATGTTTTCAACTTGCCATAATTGGAGTGCTTTGCTCACTACAGTGAAATCTCGTTGCGTTCGCGTTTATGTCGTTTTCCCGTATGTCGATTTTTTTGGATGGTCCCAACAAATATTCTATATAAACAATGTTTAAAAAAAACCGCATGCTATGCCCTTAAATCATTAATTTACCCGCATCCATCGATCAGATATTCTGTCCGAAAACCAAAATGTATTCGGAACTATTGTTTATCTGTGAAAAAAACTATCTTAAAACCGGTACTACCAAAATTGAGTAGCGCCAAGAGCAGGTAAACAGACACTCCCTAACCTCAAATACTAGTATAAACGAGTTGTCGTGAAACGTTGCAATTGTTAACCACCACGTAATTTATTTTTGATAATTCAATCACTATTTGTTTTTAAATAACTTACGTCGAAAAACAGGTAAAACATAATAATTGCAGGCATTTCTTTGTTTCAAGTCAGCAAACGAATATTCGCGCAAATAAAACACTTATGTTTAATGGTTGTGGTACGGACCAGAACCAGACATTGTTAATGGACGGAACGGATTTGAACTTTACTCTCGTTCCACAATGGAAAAGTAATAATTTTTATGTCAGTACGGTAAATAACCATGTAAATTACAAGCATTAAAGGGGAACAATATGTTTTCACTGATTAATTCTGTTAAGATAAAATTACGCTACTAACTTTTTTAAAGAGTAATGCAGTGATATCAACGGTCACACAAGATGGCGAATGTTGTTATTAAACCGCTTTAAATTTTTGTAAAACGCCCGTTGCCTTAAAAATCGCAAGTAAAATATAATTTCAAAAAATCAGATTTTTCATGTCAAACTCAACAATTTTTAGCATGTTTCTGTTTTAAATCATTGTTTTTAATAAAGTTAGTTTGACTTTTGCCACTTTTTTTTTACATCTGGCAGAAATTTAGGTAATTTTATGTAATCATTCGGCGGATTTTCGAAATTAAGTGCATTTCAATATTTTATAATACAATACTTATATTAAATGATTGAGATATGTTTTTTCATCCAGTATTTAAGATATGCTCACTGTTCATTACAGGCAATCAACTCAGGATACCCAAGAATGAAAATAATCGTTTTTTTTTTAGGTTAGATTTTTGAGGAGAGAGGTCCATATGTTGAGTTTTCCCGCATGCTGAGTTTTTTTTCATTAGGTTCCATGAAAAACGAACAATAGAGGTTTTATTATTTGGTTTTATTAAAATAATCACTATTTTTTATATTGGTTTTTATTAAAGTTCCCAATTTGCTGTGCCTTTTTTGTTTGTTTGTTTTGTTGGTTTGTTTGCTGTTGCTATAGTAACATGACGGTGTTAGGTTAGGGTATGAAAGNTGAGTTTTCCCGCATGCTGAGTTTTTTTTCATTAGGTTCCATGAAAAACGAATAATAGAGGTTTTACTATTTGGTTATATTAAAATAATCACTATTTTTTATATTGGTTTTTATTAAAGTACCCAACTGGCTGTGCCTTTTTGTTTGTTTGTTTTGTTGGTTTGTTTGCTGTTGCTATAGTAACATGACGGTGTTAGGTTAGTGTATGAAAGTGGTGAAATTATTTACGTGTGCCAGCAATAAACATATTATATGGCTGGAATAAAAAGTGATTTGTGGAATTTCTTTGTACCGTAAGCAACACGCAAGAATGCAAAACTGTTTACTATATTTGCAAATGTTTGGTTTCGAGAGGCGGCATATCATCAAGGTCCTATAGTACCACAAACGTAAAACGGCACATTGAATGTACTCACCATTTGAAGTGTTATGTTTTTTTTAAAGAGTTTCATTGCTTAATGACATGCTTTTGGAGGTTATTTTTGTCTTATAAATATGCTTCAGCTTGTTATGTGGTTCCTAGATTTATATTTATCGTAATAGTTAGGCCTATCACTGAAACAATAAAAACGAAGACAATTAGAATTTTATTTAGGTAAATGTTTAAAAATTAAGTTTTTTTTTTTTTGAAAATTGCAATAATGTTATTTTTCCTTGTCAAGGCAGTATCGGTATTGGTATCGGCAATATCGGTAAGTTTGTATTGGTAATATCGGAAAAGGCTCAAAAACCATATCGGCTCACCTCTGATCTATATATTTCAATTTTAAAATTGTTAAATGTTTACAAAAAATAGGAATACTAACCATAATATCAGTAAATATGCTGAAATAAATGTGTAAAAGTTAAAATAATATTACCTGCATTTTTGCGTAACATAAAATATAATAATAAAAGAAAAAAACTTTTCAACTACTATTTTACATGAGCAATTAAGGAAACGTGACCAAGGTTCAAGTTCAGTTTTCTTTAATTTGTCATAAATAACTATATAACTAAATTTTATAAATTTTATGTAATTTTTTTTTGCATCTCTACTGATTTTGTGGTTTCTATAAATTATTATTCGAATAAGAGTCAACCAATTTTATTAGACTATTATACAATGATTGTTTTGTTAATCCAAATATCTTATAGTCAATGAAATAAATCCTGTACAAATTTATTGACTAATTCCATTTCTGCCTTTGATTTTGTCTTGGTAATTCTGCACTGCGAGACCTTACCGTAGTACTTAAGACGGAACGAATGCCTCCAGCGTGGCGGCCAATAGGTTCGCCTTGTCTGCCGACGTGTATACAACCCGCATGGCAGTAATTAGAGGCGGGATTGTTTTGCAGGTAGCGGTCAGGCGCCGCGACATTTCCTACGGGTTGTCCTGTGCGGCGAGGGGCGCAAATGTGCTGTCCCAATACAGGTGGTCGTGTTTTCTGAGCAGGACCAGACCTCCACAGCATCCTGGTTGTCCTGACACAGCTGTTGACTGCACTGCCCTTTGCGTCGCAGTTTGTTCTTTTTAGTGATTGTTTTTCTNGAGGCGGGATTGTTTTGCAGGTAGCGGTCAGGCGCCGCGACATTTCCTACGGGTTGTCCTGTGTGGCGAGGGGCGCAAATGTGCTGTCCCAATACAGGTGGTCGTGTTTTCTGAGCAGGACCAGACCTCCACAGCATCCTGGTTGTCCTGACACAGCTGTTGACTGCACTGCCCTTTGCGTCGCAGTTTGTTCTTTTTAGTGATTGTTTTTCTGAGGTGTTTGAAATGGGTTGGTGTGTACGGGAAGTTTCTGTCTCATGCATGTGTGTGCGATAGAAAATTATTTTCGCTCTTCTCTCGCGCAGCTGGCAATGTTGTCTTTTAATTGTGTGGTGTTGACTTTGTCTAGTGTTTCCTGTATGTGTTTCTTAATAAGAATTTCACCCCATCTATGCCTAGTATAAAAATGGTGTTTGTGGAACTCGGTGGAAGTGAGATGGGTGTCGGTTATCCATGTATGTCGGTATCTGAACTGAGTAAATTGCCGTGCCTGTGCATGGGATGTACTGGTATATGTTCGCTTTGTTGATTGTAATATCTAGCATGTCATGTGTGTGTCGTGGATTGTCAGGTGTTTTATTTGGATGTTCGGCGGGAGTCAGTTATTTGATTGTGTGTTGCTAAGTGTCTGTGTAATGTATCATCAAGTTGTTTTATATTGTGTGTGCGCTGGTTTTTACATTTGTCGTTCAAATCGCTTGATATTATTTTATGGTAACTGCAGAAGTATGCCAATGATTTGCGCGTTCAGTTGTGTAGTTGGTGAAACGCACTGGGAATTATCTACGTACGGCTTTGTCTTCTGTTGTATTTATTGTTACAAGTGGCTTCATGCAGTGTCTGGTGGATTTGTTTATATGTATGGCTACATCTCCGCCATGTGTGTTCATGTATTATCTGTATAACCAGTTTGCTACAGTGTTGAGAGCGCAGAATATTTCTCACAGTTTGTCGAGATTTGTCATGGACTAACCAGAAAACTCGTTCGGCCTAGGAGGATGGATAAAATGTTTTCGATTCATAAATAACAACGTTTCATATCTGTTTAAATGTGCATGAAGNGCGTTCAGTTGTGTAGTTGGTGAAACGCACTGGGAATTATCTACGTACGGCTTTGTCTTCTGTTGTATTTATTGTTAGAAGTGGCTTCATGCAGTGCCTGGTGGATTTTTTTATATGTATGGCTACATCTCCGCCATGTGTGTTCATGTATTATCTGTATAACCAGTTTGCTACAGTGTTGAGAGCGCAGAATATTTCTCACAGTTTGTCGAGATTTGCCATGGACTAACCAGAAAACTCGTTCGGCCTGGGAGGATGGATAAAATGTTTTCGATTCATAAATAACAACGTTTCATATCTGTTTAAATGTGCATGAAGCAAAAATATAAACTTAATTTGGTATGTAAATACGTTTTTGTGAAAACTATTATTCCAATTATTTGTATGTTTTAAATATGTTTAAAGTTGTTATGCGACTTATACGTGCACTGATCGCTGGAAATGACAGTATAGCTATCCAGACGGGCTCAACACACAAGCCAGAGTGTGAGTTCATCTCTAATCCACACTCAAAAAAACTCTAAAGCGAAACGGGTGCAAGACAGTGTGTTAGGTCGCTTGGCGCTTGTTTCCTCAACCTAGACGTCTGGGTCTGTATTGTACAGAGTACTGCATGTTGTGGTATTATCACCGACCTGACAGGACCTTGGATTAACTGCAGAGGTTCTATTTTTATTGTATATGGTATTATTTTACATATTTTCCAGGTACTCAAATGAGTCGTGCTTAGGAGTTGCGATTACTACTGAGTTCGTATGCTCAGAAACATCGACCAAATATCAGGGTTGACAGGTGACTGCATAATTGTTTTTTGAGAAAACATATCTATGTTGGGACAAAGTAAGCAATATATTGCTATTATTAAATGTAGATGACTAAACGAAATTTTGCAGCACTTGTCTGTATTCAGTTAACACTGCTGTCAAGTTTCAGATTACAAGATTAATGGCTGGTACTTTGCTTTTAAGTATTTCCTTCAAAAATGGTTGCTTTTGGCACACAAATGTGTTGTTAAAAATAAATGAGAACCTGCACAAAACGTCACGGTGTTGCAACACAAGACTGCCGCTATCATTAACTNATTATCACCGACCTGACAGGACCTTGGATTAACTGCAGAGGTTCTATTTTTATTGTATATGGTATTATTTTACATATTTTCCAGGTACTCAAATGAGTCGTGCTTAGGAGTTGCGATTACTACTGAGTTCGTATGCTCAGAAACTTCGACCAAATATCAGGGTTGACAGGTGACTGCATAATTGTTTTTTGAGAAAACATATCTATGTTGGGACAAAGTAAGCAATATATTGCTATTATTAAATGTAGATGACTAAACGAAATTTTGCAGCACTTGTCTGTATTCAGTTAACACTGCTGTCAAGTTTCATATTACAAGATTAATGGCTGGTACTTTGCTTTTAAGTATTTCCATCAAAAATGGTTGCTTTTGGCACACAAATGTGTTGTTAAAAATAAATGAGAACCTGCACAAAACGGCACGGTGTTGCAACACAAGACTGCCGCTATCATTAACTGGACAAACATTTGTTACAAAGAAAAATTCATACATGAATACTTTGCCAGAAACATCTTTACTCCGAAAAAACTGCCACACATCAGCTGATCGATATCTTGNATTAACAGGACAAACATTTGTTACAAAGAAAAATTCATACATGAATACTTTGCCAGAAACATCTTTACTCCGAAAAACTGCCACACATCAGCTTCTCGATATCTTTTTATCAAAACACAAAACATAAAACGTTAACCAAAGGCAACTCCATATAAACAGAGTGATTATAAAATCATGGGACAAACATTGAGGGGTGATAGAGCTCACTAAAACCAACAATTATTGTACAGGAATATATGGGCGGAAGTGACGCATTGAGGCACAAACACAAAAACATAACACATTAACGGAAACATAAAATATTCATTAGCAGCATACTTAACGAGTTATTCCGTACAGAAAATGTTAAAACAGTGGCTGTAAATGCATCCACCAACAGTTATGCATGCTTGGCGACCTCTACATATGACGTGATTGGCTGACAATAGTGGCGTGCGTGAAATACCCGGCGTATTTGAATCTGTTCGCCAATCACTCCACCGACGCTACCAAGCTTTGCATTACTGTCGGTGGCAGCAATTTTGAGCAATTATCATAAACATTGCTGTAAAAAGGCATTTAGCGGCGACGTTGTAAATAAACAATGTGTTGCATTTCATGTGTTATTTTTGTGTTTGTGCCTCAACGCGTCACTTACGCCCATATATTCCTATACAATAATTGTTTATTTTAGTGAGCTCTACCACCCCTCACTGTTTGTCCCATGATTTTAGAATCATCCGGTATACGCATATAGAAATATATGTATAAATATGTATGTCTGAAGCTTCGAAAGGCGTTCGTATAACTTTTGTCCCTTAAAATAGTTACGTCAGGGATGAGAGGAGCTTTCAGAATCTGGTATATTTTGTAGTTGCTGGTATATCGTCTTGTTTTTGGAACAGCGGGTTGGTATTAACCGTAGCTAAGAAAAGTCTGTTCCGTTTAAATTGACCATTATTGACGGGATAATAGAACAGGANTATTCCTATACAATAATTGTTTATTTTAGTGAGCTCTACCACCCCTCAATGTTTGTCCCATGATTTTAGAATCATCCGGTATACGCATATAGAAATATATGTATAAATATGTATGCCTGAAGCTTCGAAAGGCGTTCGTATAACTTTTGTCCCTTAAAGTAGTTACGTCAGGGATGAGAGGAGCTTTCAAAATCTGGTATATTTTGTAGTTGCTGGTATATCGTCTTGTTTTTGGAACAGCGGGTTGGTATTAACCGTAGCTAAGAAAAGTCTGTTCCGTTTAAACTGACCATTATTGACGGGATAATAGAACAGGACATCTCTTAATTTCACAGCCATAAATTAAAAATATATTTATAATTTGGTTTTTTAAGTATAGTTTTTCCTGCGGAAGGAATTACGGCCTTCAGCATTCGGCAGATGCTGATTAGATTTCTTGTTGTTTTTTAGTAATTCTCCTTTAATACAACTGCGCTAGGGATGTGATTTGTCTAGCGAGAAACCAAGATGAAATCGGATGGCTTGTTGAAATATCTGGAGTAATAAGTTTTTAATGATTTTTAGCTATTTAAATTTTAAAGCATTTATTTAAATCCTGCAACAAGTAGACCATTTTTTTTCATTATGGGAAGATGGCGTCACACAGCGACGGATGTACCTAGAAGTTGCATAACTGTTTAGTAGTGAATGTATCATCTGCATATATTTGATCGCATCTTTCTTGTGTAGCTGTCGTAGGAAAAAATTGCAAGAATAGTAAGGAAGTCTGTGGTATACGCAACTGGAATTTTCATGTAGCAGCCAAATAAAATTTGCGTTGCCAGATATAATGCACTACTAGATGTACGTGTTTGGGAAATTAACGAGACTGGAATCCAGACATTTGCGAATGCTTTTTCTATATCCAAAATTATAATTGCTGCGAAATCCCTGGTTTTATCTTCGAAGCAGTCAATGGCATAGCAGCTTCAACTATAACGAACAAGTAGAAAAATGTAAGAGGAATTTGTAAAAAAAAATCATTCGGTGCAGCTGAAAACGTTAAGGAGATTGTGCATGAGCATTAATTAAGACTGTTATTAAAATAGATATTAACGGAACCAAACAGGTTATTTTTAAAAAGACTGCATAACGAATCCATCGGAGAAGACAATAAAAAGGTAATCTGTCTAAAACACGTAGAAATTACATTTAAAATAATTTAAAATAAATGCAAATTCTTAAATGTAATGATCTAATTAAAAATTATTTTTCCTCTTGAAATTACACGTCTCATCTGCCACAAAAAATTAGAAGTATTCTAACATACCATTTTTGCGGGTAAAGAAAGGATAGAAGAGTAGGTCATTGTGGTCAAGCTATCAGCCGGATTTGATTTGGGTTTCTAAATGCTACACTCCAAANAAGGATAGAAGAGTAGGTCATTGTGGTCAAGCTATCAGCCGGATTTGATTTGGGTTTCTAAATGCTACACTCCAAAGACTTGGCTTCTATGTTACGTACAGCGAGGTTAAGAATACTGAAATATTTGCCGCTACTATCACTGAAAACAAAACGTTATGGACTAGATTATATTATTCTCTAATGAACGCAACAGATCGTGCTGGTCATGATGTATGGTCTCTGGAGGGAAGATATATATCATAGAAACTGTTACTGTAGGCACTCGTTGCGAAAATACAACTTACACAATAATCAGAGTAACATTTAACGTTATAAAGAATGCGAAGAACATAACAATACAGTATTATTGTAAGGAGTCAATTCATATTCAAGGAGTTAAATGTGTGAAACTCTGTCTGCGAATCCTATCCCTGATACCGCGGGAGTTCTTAACCAGTTGCGGTAAATATCGTCGCCACATCTCTCTTGTAAGCAGAGTGGTATGCATTTATGCAGGATATCCTACAGGGATTTTGTACTGGAAAAACCGGCATTCATTTTTTCATGTATTGGCAATATGGATTTGAGCAGCTTTTATTTATTTATTACACGCCAATGTGTCTGAGGGATAAAGACATCAATTAATGCATCAGGCATAGATCATTTACGAAAAAATAGGGATTACATTTCATCCAAAGTTCTACATGTTCGGTTGATCTTAAAACACATATCGTTTCTTCGAAATTATTAAAACAAAGGGTTTTGATGAAACTGCAAAATGACAGTTTCTGTTTCAAAAGTACTGCGGTTTTCCACGAGGATGAACTCATCAAACAGAAAATTATATAAACTGATGTAAAGGCAATTGTTTAGATGAATTGAGAAAACCAGTTGCTGTACGAACCCCACCTCCAAACTCTCCTGAAGTACAGTATTACTCAAAAAGAGGCTATTATCAGGGGAGAATTTGAATGGGAACTCCAGTAACTTAAGACCGGAGGAATTATGATTGATATGCAAATACAAAAAAGCTGCAACTTCTCATAATAGGTTTCAAAACTGCNAAAAAAGCTGCAACTTCTCATAATAGGTTTCAAAACTGCACAGAGTTATGTTTGCTCTATAATAAGTTGTAATTTCTAAGGGAATTTAACCGAAAAAAATAGCATCATGAGAATAGCATATCTTGTACCGTTCTCCTAAGCACCCAGATTGTTGTGATGTAAACTGCTCCATCTCACCTATTTCTGATGGAAATTAGAAAGTAAAGACATTTATTATGGTACTGACTAATTGACAAGGAATAAAGTCACATGGGTAAAATGTTATGAATTAAAATAACCATTTATTTACTCAATTTGCTAATGATTTTTTAATATTTCAAAAACATTACTTTAAACATATGTAAATTTTTAACTTAGTTGCTTGGAAATCTAAAGTCTCCAACAAATGTTGCAAAATTGTTCTTAGATTTTCAACTGGGAAAGATTTCTACAATGTGTAATAAAAATTAAAGTTAATCACTTATATTAATTATAAGATTTTATTCCAGTATGAAATTTGCAAAATCATAAATTCAACAACTTTATAGTATTTAAAATAAAATTAATATATTCCATTCACGGTCACTTCCAACTTTTCTGAGACCCTGCTGATGTTCTACTTCCAATATATTCCTCTGCCTCATGCAAAAAAAGCTTAACCTAGTTTAGAAAATTACACCTTAGAGACAACGTGCCGCATTCGTGCGCGCTCAGTTTAATAATATTTTGCGTAAGCACTCTTTATTACTAGGCATTCGCAACACGCCCATTTTCTCTCTTTTTTTATTCTTATTAACTATAAATGGAATATTAAAGTATAAAATAAAATGCACGTAACAGTTCAGTTCAACCAAAATTAATGTACTTTCATGTTAATGCAAATANTATTAAAGTATAAAATAAAATGCACGTAACAGTTCAGTTCAACCAAAATTAATGTACTTTCATGTTAATGCAAATAAAAGTTACATATTTATAAAACAACTAAACACGTCATACATGGGGTGAGTTTTCAAAGGTTTGATTAAAACAGTGCGAAGAAATCGCAAATAGACTATAGCTACAGGATAGACTATTTTTAATTTATCGATATTTTTAGGTAGAATTTTAATTCAATAAAAATTTCATTAAAAATTTTGAGAAAGAATTGACATAAAAAATATTATTTACGAAAGTTNAAGAATTGACATAAAAAATATTATTTACGAAAGTCCATTTTGAATTCGCCATTTTAAATGTGCTTTCTTGCTTAACTTGTTCTGCATTTTTAATATGTGGTTTGCAGTCGTTCTAGGAAGCCAATACCAAACATTTTCGCCTCTGAAATTGTTAGTTCTTGGATGGTAACTACATTTACTAGACTCGTTATGTGCTGGTTACCAAAACGTTAATAATATATTTACAAAACTCTTAGAGTTGTTAATAAAATTATTTCTGCAGATATTTACATGCAATTGGTAGCAATTGATTAATTCGTCGAGCGGTATTCAAAATGCATTGCCACAAGTAGGACTGAAATCGATGTCATGAAAAAATTACTTAATGTTATTTCTTCGGAATAAAACTATGAACTAGGATTTAATGGTTTCGTTTATCTCTGCTAGTTTTACCTCACATAACAAGTGGAATGTAGCCTACTACTAAAGCATATAGCACTGNTGGTTTCGTTTATCTCTGCTAGTTTTACCTCACATAACAAGTGGAATGTAGCCTACTACTAAAGCATATAGCACTGAATGTTTATAGAGTTTTTCTGAATTATTTTTACCATTCAATTTCGGATGTTGCATTTGGTATTTTCCTTTGTTTGGGTTTATTGGCACATGTGGGCTAAAATTTAATTTTTTATTGTTTGCCTTTTCCCTCGATAACTTACACGCGGGGTAAATGAATGTTTGATGTAATTTCGGCATGTGTGTGCCGTTAATTTCGTTTCTAAAATTTTTTTTAGTATGCGTGATGTCGACGGGGGAGAGAAAATAAAAAGAGGGGAGCAGAAATTAATATGGAGCCTTTGGGTGTTTATGCACATGAAACAACTACAAACAGAGTGTCGGCTAGAAAATATAATAACGAAGTGCAATTTGTTTGGCCAGTGATTGAAAGCGGCAGGGGGCTGTCGCTGATATTGAGTCCGTGCGTACTGGAGCGGCTCTTTTGTA
>NQII01007788.1:0-45834 GCA_002778355.1 Clitarchus hookeri | reverse complement strand
TTTTTTTTTTTTTTTTTTTTTTTTTTTTTTTTTACCTTTTGTGTTTAAGAAATAGCAAATTTGTAAAATATTTAATTTTTTTAATAATTTTACAACTATACATGACCAACGTATTAATAAAGTGATCAAGTTCATGGCACTATTATATAATAGAAAATATTTGGTACGTTTCTATATGAACAACGTCCTCATCACTCATTTATATTTAATAAGGTTGTTACTTTTCCATGATTTACCAGGATTTACTAATGAAACAAATGTTCCAACTTTCCGCTACATTGGTGCAAACAATATTTAATGAAGTTCTTAAAATGTAAGATGGAGGGTAGGCCTTGATCTCTCGTTGACGGCAATATAATTACACATGGAACCATAAACATATGCCACAGTTGTGAGAATTAAAAATACACACGTGCCTTACGCGGGACTTGAATCCAAAACCCTCGTACCATAATCTAGCATGAAACTATTTTTTTTACGGAGGTATCATTCATAGCACCAACAAGTGTAATCAGAATAATTTTATTATATATGAGGTTTACTAACCTTAAATATTTATAGGGCAGCCATCATTTTGAAAATAAATATCTGAGCAACTTAAATCGCATAATTATATACATATCCTACCATAGCGCTACTTGTGTAAAGGATTTGGTATAAATTGGTTGATTGTTTAACGAGATATGGCATAGAAACGTTATTTTCTTGTTTGGTGCAATCGTATGAAATTCCCTAAATATAAGGTTCTGTAAACGATTCTTATTATACATTCTGTCACAATACTAAAATTTGTTAGATTGTTTAATAGTTAATAGATATAAAAATATTTTTTTATGATTCATATCTCCGCCATTTTGAAAATCAGCGTCTGACACCACTTAAATTATGTCAGTTTATATAGCCTTCTGTAGCACTAATGGTGTGTGACATTTGGTGCAAATCAATTAATTAATCCCGAAATATCGCAAAATGTTTCATTTTGTCACTTGACACTAATTTACAAAAAGGCCTGCAAAATGGTATCTCTGTGCGTATAGTTGATGCTTCTCGTGAATACTGTTTGCATACCAAATTAGGTAGAATTTTGTTGAAATGATTAATTGATATATAACACTAATCTAAATTATTTAGATTAACGCCATTTAAAAAAAGCCTTCTCTACCTAAAACATGTAGATTTACGTGCCCTACCGTAACACAAGTTGCGTGTAAAATTTGGTGGGAATCGGTTGATTGGTCCCCAAGATATCGCATAAAATCTTAATTTGTTCATATAACGATCTTCATAAATTATGGATAAAAAGCAATGTATCAGCNTATTCATATAACGATCTTCATAAATTATGGATAAAAAGCAATGTATCAGCGCATTCGATAAACTGTCATAGATATTTCCAGCTTGTTTTCACAAATTAATTAATTGTTATTGTTTTTCGTACACTGTAAAATTTTCACCAGTACACAAATACGAATTCCGTTAAATTAAAATATNTTTAATTGTTATTGTTTTTCGTACACTGTAAAATTTTCACCAGTACACAAATACGAATTCCGTTAAATTAAAATATTCAAGCAATATCGCAATTAAGGGATTTAATTAGTAGGGTTACATATTGTAACACTTTGCAATAATGTTTTAATTTTGTAGCTTTTTAATTTGTGCTTTCTACCATTGAACATACTTGTGTGTGTAAATTTCTGCATTCATTGCGTTTAGTTATCCATCACTCTTTGCGCCCACCAACACTTAAGTACGTTTGGTCTACGAACATGCATTGTTAAGTANGCGTTTAGTTATCCATCACTCTTTGCGCCCACCAACACTTAAGTACGTTTGGTCTACGAACATGCATTGTTAAGTACTGGCGTTGCCGTATAAACAGTACATACACTTATCGCCAAAAAAAAAAGTAGCTGTACCCACAAGGAAGCAACCTATAGGACTAAAATGTGGAGGTTTGACTATGTGAGACATACAGGCGATTCACGTTCCCCGCTTTGCCGCGCAAGTGACGTCAGCTAGGGTGAGCCTTATCGCTGTTACTACAATATTGTATAAGATCGTCTCGATGAGCATGTTTTCCGTTCTGGCTCGTGTTTTTGTGTTGGTAGCACCCCCTTGAATGTGTAGTACGCCTCTGAGACGAGTTCGACAGAACTTCAAGTAATAATTGAAAGCGTTCAAAAAATGATCGCATCTTACGGCTGCCGGAAGCGTGATGGTCATTTCACCATATTACGTACCGTACCGGTGGTGAAGATATTACCGGAACACGCTGTTACGCAAGTGGATAGAGTAAGGCACGTGCGCACGACACGCGANCGGTGGTGAAGATATTACCGGAACACGCTGTTACGCAAGTGGATAGAGTAAGGCACGTGCGCACGACACGCGAGATGTGGGAGACCACCACAAATCACACCGAGGTAAAACCGACGGATTTTCCTACGCGCGCGTAGTGCCCCAACTGTTATTACCGCGGACATTCAGCGAGCGGTGATGTCCATCCTACATGATCCTGTGAATGCCAGTGCGGTTTGCAGACGCAAGGGACTGCATGCGCGCAGGCCACTGAGAGGCAGAGTCAGCTCTTGGCGGCCATACAGGACGGGCGTGTGCATCGCGCGCTGTAAGCACACGCCGTCCCACGAGCGTGTATGTACTATCGTGCGATATGTGTGGTCAGCGTAATGGAAGCGAGCCGCTCCCTACCAGCCGTCGAAGTAGCGGAGGAGGACTACTGACAACGTCACCAGCGGCTCGCCGGCCGAGTCAGCAGCGCTGCTGGTCTAGAAACACCGGCAAGCAGTGTGGACGACTCACGTACTGCCACAGAACACTTGAGAATACAGAAGTGAAACAGTNTCTAGAAACACCGGCAAGCAGTGTGGACGACTCACGTACTGCCACAGAACACTTGAGAATACAGAAGTGAAACAGTCCTTTTTAAAAAGTGTTTATTTAGTGTATTATTGAATTTTGACATAGAGTGCAATAGAGTCGTGATCTCCCTTCGCGGAGGAACCTGTAAGAAANATTTAGTGTATTATTGAATTTTGACATAGAGTGCAATAGAGTCGTGATCTCCCTTCGCGGAGGAACCTGTAAGAAAATTTCAGGGCACAAATCTTAGAAAATTGAAGAGTTAGTCTCACTGGCTTCTAAAGAGCCCAAATATCAGGTGATCTATGTCCTAAGTATAATAATGGATTAAGATACTAATTGGACACAAATAAAGAAACCCTGAGATAATACATTACAATTGATGAAAATGGTCCATCCGCTTACATATGGGCAACCTGCAGAGGAAATCCTGAAAGCTCTCAATGAATATTACCATTATGGTTCAGAGTATCACAAATGCATGGGTATTGGAGGAGGTCCAGGCAACGAGATGGAGGAATTGGACAGATTAAAGACAGAGACTGGTGCCCTCCTTGTGAAAGTACTTGATTATTGCACTTTGGAAAAGAAAAATGTAAACAAATAAATTGCAAATTTTCTTTTACCGAAGGTGTACCTTCTAAAGTCTTACCTTGCCAGGACACTGCAAACGTATTCGTTCCTCCAAGGATATGTTAAGTGATGGTTGGAATTCTGTAAGAGAAACAGAGCAAGAATGGAAAAAAAACAGACAAACCAGTGGATAAACCGAAGCCAATCTTTGCCCAAGTGACAAAGGCAGTGAAGAAGATTACACATGAAACAAAACTTCCTAAGAAAGTCATACTGGCATATCCGGAGAAAGAGGGGTAGTGAANGTGAAGAAGATTACACATGAAACAAAACTTCCTAAGAAAGTCATACTGGCATATCCGGAGAAAGAGGGGTAGTGAAAAAACAAACAGTAATATCCAGGAAATAGTGAATCCTGTCGAGGAGGGTTTGGAAGGTGAAGAATTTCCGGAAAGTATGAGGTGGAGGAGTTCTCGTACATGCAGGTAACGAAGCCACACTCAATAAAATAAGGGCAAGTGAAGGATTGAAGTCATTGGGACTTCGATGGACTAACCCAGGAAGAAATTCCCGAAAGTAATAATTTATGATGTCCTGAGGAAAGAAGACAATGAGGAACTGATAGCAAGGATCTGGAAGCAAAACTTAGAAGAAAAAGGAATCAAGTAAGATATTTTCACAAAGAAGGTGACAGTCCGTCTGAGAACTAGAAGGAACAAGGAGAATTTCAACATTGTTTTAGAGGGTCCTTGTGTATACAAGAATTTACTGATCAGCCAANGTGAAGAAGATTACACATGAAACAAAACTTCCTAAGAAAGTCATACTGGCATATCCGGAGAAAGAGGGGTAGTGAAGAAAAAAACAGTAATATCCAGGAAATAGTGAATCCTGTCGAGGAGGGTTTGGAAGGTGAAGAATTTCCGGAAAGTATGAGGTGGAGGAGTTCTCGTACAAGCAGGTAACGAAGCCACACTCAATAAAATAAGGGCAAGTGAAGGATTTAAGTCATTGGGACTTCGATGGACTAACCCAGGAAGAAATGCCCAAAAGTAATCATTTATGATGTCCTGAGGAAAGAAGACAATGAGGAACTGATAGCAAGGATCTGAAAGCAAAACTTAGAAGAAAAAGGAATCAAGTAAGATATTTTCACAAAGAAGGTGACAGTCCGTCTGCGGACTAGAAGGAACAAGGAGAATTTCAACATTGTTTTAGAGGGTCCTTGTGTATACAAGAATTTACTGATCAGCCAAGAAACTATGTATATTGGTTATGCATCCTGCAAAGTCAGAGATTTTCTAGTTCCAGTGAGGTGCTATAAGTACAAACAATATGGACATCAGAGCAAACACTGTAAAAGTACGGAAAGATGTTCGACATGTGGAATGGAAAACCTCAAATACAATGATAAAGATAAATTTAAAGACAATAACGAAAACTCTGTCTGTGCAAATTGCCCTCGAGATAAAAAGGAGTACAATCATCGAGTTTATTCTAAGAAATGGTCACAATACGAGAAAGCATTCTCAATTACAACAAAACTTCAAGGTGGCTCAGCTACTACCACTACATGTGTATGTGTAAGAGTGGAGATAATTAGGCTCATGTAGCATCATATGTAACACAGCAACAGCTAACCGCTACAACTAAGAGTTACTTATGCCTTATGTGTTAGGATGTAGGTATTAAGTACATTAGCGGAGACAACATGTAACACATATGTAAAGAATTTAAGTGTGTGACAGAAGAACACTCAGAAATAACACAACAAAAATAATTCAGATGCAGAATAACCAAAATTATTTCTAGGAAACTATCTACAGCTACTTGAAATGATTACTCATCAGAGACGTGGCCAGAAAATGTGGAATTTAATTAGTTTTCTTTCAACCCGATGAAATATAACAGGAATAAAATAATCAGTTTGAAGGCTATATTTTATGTTTGGCCTCAGCAACACTAGTCTATCTCGTGGCTGAGGTGTACCATTTTACTTTAGACTCGGCAGTGAAAAAAAAATTGTGTCTTACAGGAAAATAGATTAATTGTTTTACTTCTTAGCTCCAGACTAACTCAGGGTTTCAAGAGTGATTCTAAATTCTAAGTTTTTCGTGATTAAAATAATTTGTAGTCTGTTCAAATTGGCAAAAAAAATTAATTTCTCCTCTGCTTCTTAATAAAATAGTTCTCAAACTCTGCTGAATATAATTTAAAAAACGAAGAATTCTGGAAGTTCTAGGCGTTCCTGTTGATCTCATTGTCGGTAGTCGCATCCCCCGGGAGCGGCAGGACCTCTCATCGTGTGCTTTCATATTCATGCTCTCGGGCATGTAGTGCCATTCCAGTCACAGCACATTTCAGCACACGCGGTACTGCAAACTTAATATCCTGAAAATATACGCGGGTGGCGACCGATACAGGCCTACTTCTTTCTTAAACTTGCCTCGCGTCTTCGTCTCCTTCGAGACGGCCTGTTTTCAGGTTTGAAATCGGGTCTTTTAATATAATCTAATTAAAAACCCTGCATGCCTAACCCACGCGGGATAGCGTCCTGCATTTGATCACCAAAGTGGCTAAAAATTCCTTTCAAACTCTCAATTATATAACGCCGTCTACAACTGACCAATCACGAGAGAGCTAGAGGCAGATTAATTTAACATGTCACTTAATTACCATGGCAACGGATGAATAACTGCTCATAAGCTAGGTCCATCTAAACACATTACAAAGTTTTATTCATTGTCCTGTAGTGGTGAGGGGTGAGGGCAGAGTGTGGAAAAAAAGTACATCAATAACTCTGCATGGGCACCTACAAGGATAATAGGACGTGATAGTTCTCACATAATGGACATGTGGAAACAATAAGTTTAGTTTGGCTCTAGTTCTCAAGTAACGTTATGTATTCTAACAGTTTAATTTTTTTCGGTTGGTGCATCATGTTGCATTAGTGTTGAGAATTATTAACATAATATTAAATATTTATATTTGCGTCAGCAGAGAAATTTCAGCCTTCTATGTTGCCAGTATAGCGTGATTATCACAATATAATCAAGTACGTTGTAACTGCATACGTTCAGGGAAAAGTTAAGCGATAATACTTCTGTTTGGCGTACCTCAACGCGCAGATAGGCTATACAAGTTATATAATGCACAGCATCTATCATATTAATAATAAGCATTAAGGACACTCGGGCCAAGGGGGGTTGCAGTCAGCTACTCTACCACCATAATCAAAGTAACGCCGTGCAATTACGTCAAAATTTATCACTTAGGCTAATTTCAGTTTTTTGCTCAGCCCTTCCAAACTCGATTGTAAGATTACATCAGTTCCTAGGTTACAATTTATTCTTTGCTCTCATGTATTACTGGTTTTATGTAATGTTTTAAAGATGCTATATTATAGCGACCGATAAATTTTTCGCTTGAAGGATCTTTCAGTCCGTAACAGTTTTCTAGCACTACTTCGCATACCTCGAAGGGGCCAGAATACAATAAACAGTGCTTCTTTGTGATCTTGTCCCAGAATTTGCTGATCGGGTCTGCTCGGACAAAAACCCAGTTACCCAAAACGATGTCCTTTATCTTCGTCTGCTTGTTGCCTTTTTCGCATCGTTTTGCTGTGAAGTGCAATCTTGCCTTTACTAGTTGGTTCATTTCTTCCCGAATGTAAGAGTTTTAATCCTCTTCTTTGCTGAAATCTGTGACCTTAGGTAGAATAGGTATTTTTTGCGTATTCGAATGGGTTAGAACGTACCGCCTGTGAGGACTTCGAAAGGTGTGTAGCCTGTGGAACCGGGAATAGTGTGGTTCATGGCGAATTCAATAAGCGGTAACTTATCGCGCCTGCTTTGTTGAGCGTTGTGACAGTGGGTTCTCAGCATCGTACCTAGTGTACGCATTCGTCGCTCCACGGGGTTGCGCAGCGGGTGACGAATTTATGCGGCAGTCAGTATAATGTCCCATTTACGTAGCCCGGACTACCAAAGCTCGCTCGTAAAATGAATGCCTTTATCGGATAGTACAAATCTTTGTTTACCAACTTCTCCAATGAATGATTTCAATTTGCTTAGCAGGATTTTTGTCTTGGTGTGTACAATTGGGTATAATTTAGTAAATTTGGTAAAAAAAAACATCCATCATGACGAACACATATCGTACACCTGCTTTGAACGTGTGCGGTGTTCCAATCAGGTCTACAGATACTAAATTCAGAGGCTTTCGGGGAATTATTGGCTGAAATTCGTTTTGTAATTTTGTTTGTGCATGTTTGGCTTTCTGACGTGGTCACATGATATACTCACAATAGCTATGGTATGCTGCATCCTAGGCCAATAATCTTGCCTACATAAAATTTCAAAATATTCTTTATTCCTATGTTGTTCAAATTAATATGGGCTTCCCAAATTATATCATTAATTACAGTATTTGGGATCACAAGTTTCCATTAGTCATCAAAGTTGGATTTTANTGGGCTTCCCAAATTATATCATTAATTACAGTATTTGGGATCACAAGTTTCCATTAGTCATCAAAGTTGGATTTTATTTTGGTATGATGTAATAATATGCCTTCGGGCAACAAACAATGCCACGAATGTATCTTGTCTTCTTGTGCGGCATTTTCCAACATGTTGACGATGATTCGACACATATCGTCTGAATATTGACGACATGTGGTTAAGTGGTTCTTAGGTGGTTAATCCATGGAAAGCCAGTAGTATGCTTAAGGGTCTCCTGGGGCAAGGGTTGGGGGTTGTGGCGCCCTCCGCCATGTCGTCACAGGCGCGGCCAGCGTCCGCGCGCGGGGCGTCTTCGAGAGTCTTTGGCGATCATGTTGTGACGTCATGGCTGTTATATTTGTTATTCTTGCCCCAAAACCAACATACCAACATATATAACTTAGTAAGGACATCTGACTCATATGGTTTCAGATAACTTCGGGCACTTACTTTCAAAATGGTAGCCATTTTAGTATTTAGGATGATATGTCATATCAGGAACCTTTCAAACAATTTAAACCAAATTTTGTATGCTGGCAGAGCATCATGTAAGCATTAAATTTTGAGATATATGCTCTTGTTAGTCTACCATTTTGGAACATAGCATTTAATAAAAAATAAGAATTTTTACATTATATTTCGAACACAATTAAACCAATTTTCACTCTATTTGGCATTTAAGTATTATTATGACAGGCCAGGTAAATGTAAATAATTAAACTTGATTAGGTACTTATCAAAATGGTGACAGTAAAAATCGGTTTTGTTTATTTGGTATATCTACAATAGAATTTAACCAATTTCTACCAAATTTGTTATGCTGAAAGTATCTATAACAGGCATCATATATGGCAACACACAGCAATTTTATTCACCCACTTTGTAATATAGCACCACATGAATTAATAAATTTTTATGTCATATCTCGATCAAGAAAAAATCAGATTCCTACCAAACTTAGCAAACTAGTAGTACTGCAACAGGTCATGTTAAATAGCATGTTTTAGACATTTCAGATACTTATTTTCAAAATGGCGGCCACATAGCCATTTTAGCTTTGAATACTATATCAACGAAACTGTGTAATTAATTCCAACTTAACACTGTATACCAGCAGTAGATATTACAACTATCAACTACCTCTAGACGGATAATTTCTTCACCATTTTGTAATATATCACCCATTAATAAATACAATTTTATCTCATTTATCGGGCAACAGTTAACTGATCATACCAAATTAAGTAAAAAAACTACTACTGCGGAAGATNCAATTTTATCTCATTTATCGGGCAACAGTTAACTGATCATACCAAATTAAGTAAAAAAACTACTACTGCGGAAGATCATGTAACCTTGTATTATTTAAGTATATCAGACATTTATTTTCAAAATGGCGTTTATATAGTAATATGATCTTAGTATGCTTTATCGTCGACATCAATTTCAACTTATCTTCGTATGGTGGCAGTAAATATTACAGCTACCAACTGTATCGACAGCAACATATTCATGCACCATTTTGTAAGATAGCACCAGACGAATTTATAATTTGGTATATCACCATACCATTTAACCAATTTTGACCAACTTTTGTATACTGAAAGTGTTTAGTACAGGTATAATATATACAAACACATAGCCACTTTTATAAGTAATTTTGTTGGATAGTGCTACATGAATAAATAAAAGGTTCATGTAATATCTCGGGAAACAATTGACAGATTAAAAATGGTAACTATATAAATATTTTATCTAATATTTTATTCACGAAGCAAATTCCAACATATATTTTTGCTGGCAATACCAATTACAACCATGAAATTTGTCTATAAAGAGGCTAATTTGTTCATAATTTTCTAAGTTAGCCCTACAATAAAAAGTAAGTTATTGCCATATCTCGAAAAAAATCAACCCATTCTTAATAAACTTAGCAAATAAGTTGTACGGCGGTAGGCCATATAAATATATTTATTGTTTAATTGTGACACACACTAAATTTCAAAATGGCGGCTATAAAATCATTTTAGATTTGTGAGCTGTATCTACGAAGCAGTGTAATAGATTTTAAGTTAAATTCATATACTGGGAGTATACAGTCATATAACGTNCAATTTTATCTCATTTATCGGGCAACAGTTAACTGATCATACCAAATTAAGTAAAAAAACTACTACTGCGGAAGATGATGTAACCTTGTATTATTTAAGTATATCAGACATTTATTTTCAAAATGGCGTTTATATAGTAATATGATCTTAGTATGCTTTATCGTCGACATCAATTTCAATTTATCTTCGTATGCTGGCAGTAAATATTACAGCTACCAACTGTATCGACAGCAACATATGCATGCACCATTTTGTAAGATAGCACCAGACGAATTTATAATTTGGTATATCACCATACCATTTAACCAATTTTGACCAACTTTTGTATACTGAAAGTGTTTAGTACAGGTATAATTTATACAAACACATAGCCACTTTTATAAGTAATTTTGTTAGATAGTGCTACATGAATAAATAAAAGGTTCATGTAATATCTCGGGAAACAATTGACAGATTAAAAATGGTAACTATATAAATATTTTATCTAATATTTTATTCACGAAGCAAATTCCAACATATATTTTTGCTGGCAATACCAATAACAACCATGAAATTTGTCTATAAAGAGGCTAATTTGTTCGTAATTTTCTAAGTTAGCCCTACAATAAAAAGTAAGTTATTGCCATATCTCGAAAAAAAATCAACCCATTCTTAATAAACTTAGCAAATAAGTTGTACGGCGGTAGGCCATATAAATATATTTATTGTTTAATTGTGACACACACTTAATTTCAAAATGGCGGCTATAAAATCATTTTAGATTTCTGAGCTGTATCTACGAAGCAGTGTAATAGATTTTAAGTTAAATTCATATACTGGGAGTATACAGTCATATAACGTNCTGAGCTGTATCTACGAAGCAGTGTAATAGATTTTAAGTTAAATTCATATACTGGGAGTATACAGTCATATAACGTGCTAATAGATAAATGTTTGTCCTCCATTTATGAAAATCGTTACATGTAATATATGGAGGTTTCATTCCATATCTCAGGGACCAATCAAGCGATTTTCACCAAATTCTTCAAACGAGTAGAGATACAGTAGGTCATGTAACCTTACATGTTCCAAATGGTTCAGTTACTTATTTTCAAAATGATGGCTCTGAAAATATATTTTAGGTTAGTGAGTGAGTGAAGAAATTTCGACTGCTCATAACATAGAAGTCTTGAGAGCCAATGAAGGTGAAGCGATGTGAGTATGGAGCAGCACCGGTATGCGAGGGCGGGGAAACGGGAGATCCCCGAAAAAACCCGCCGACCAGCGACATCGTCCGGCACGATTTCCACAAGCGAAAATCCTGGGGCGACCCACCGCGAATCGAACCTGGTTTGACTAGATGGGATACAAGTAGTCTAACCACTACATAACCGCGGCCCCTTTTCAGGTTAGTAATCACTACCATTAAAAACTATATAATTATTAAATAGGAAGTTGATACTCCTAATCCGACCTCCGTAAAGTATTTTAATGCATGCTAGCTTAAAGTACGAGCTTTTCTGGGTTCGAGTCCCGGGTAAGGCGTGTGTGTACTTGTAATTGTCTCATTACTGTTACATATGTTTCTGGTTCCATCTCTAATGATATTGCTTTCAACGAGATGACAAGTCCTAAGTACCAACTCAGCTTTTAACAAAATTAATTGCACCCACGTTGAGTAAAGCAGGCTCATTAGTTTTATCAGTAATTCCTTGTTTGCTAATGCATTGGGTTTCAAAGCATATGCTTTAATTCCAATGTTTGTTGTTGTGTTTTGTGTTACAATAGTCATTCTCCATTTTTTGCGGAAGAGTTCCCAGTAACTGCCCTTTATTTTCCTGTTTTTTATTACCACTGTATTCACTTATTTTAACGCTTTACGTTAGAGATGATGTATGAGTTCTGATGTTATATATGATTCGTGTACAATATTTTTCTTTTAGTTGCTATTTCTTTAACTTTCGTGATGAACCATCGAGTTTTCCAATGAAAATGTGCTTACTAATATAAATTCATTTGTTCTACTGCCTCTCTGCTACACCTTATAATACGTATATTTTATGTAAATTATGTTTAATAACCTTTCATCAATATTTAACTATTAATATGTAATTTTGGTCTACTAAGTCTTTTTCTGTTATATAACAGTTTTGTGTTTTAATATCTTAAATTATATCCATGGAAATTTCCAGTATACGAAATGCTCTTTTTTTCCGTCTATCGATATGTTAAGTTATTTTTACTAAACTATAGTATGATTGCCGCCGATGTGGTCTGGATTAAGGGTTCAGAACATCGATCTCCTAAGGATTATGTTATTATGTTCCATACTGTTGAAGCTTTCAAACGGGAAAAGTAATGTACATTATCATGGCAGCTGTAACCTCATTAACTACGCTTGTGTTTAATAAGCTTCTTATTGCTATTGGTTAATTACGTGGAAAATAAAGTTAATTGTAAACAATCTATAAATGCCTCATTTTATTGTTTAGGGCGTATACTGGTATTACGCGAGGAGTTTGCATTTTCAGTTTTAATGATGGCATTAGTTATCNGTTACTTATTTTCAAAATGATGGCTCTGAAAATATATTTTAGGTTAGTGAGTGAGTGAAGAAATTTCGACTGCTCAAAACATAGAAGTCTTGAGAGCCAATGAAGGTGAAGCGATGTGAGTATGGAGCAGCACCGGTATGCCAGGGCGGGGAAACGGGAGATCCCCGAAAAAACCCGCCGACCAGCGACATCGTCCGGCACGATTTCCACAAGCGAAAATCCTGGGGCAACCCACCGGGAATCGAACCTGGTTTGACTAGATGGGATACAAGTAGTCTAACCACTACATAACCGCGGCCCCTTTTCAGGTTAGTAATCACTACCATTAAAAACTATATAATTATTAAATAGGAAGTTGATGCTCCTAATCCGACCTCCGTAAAGTATTTTAATGCACGCTAGCTTAAAGTACGAGCTTTTCTGGGTTCGAGTCCCGGGTAAGGCGTGTGTGTACTTGTAATTGTCTCATTACTGTTACATATGTTTCTGGTTCCATCTCTAATGATATTGCTTTCAACGAGATGACAAGTCCTAAGTACCAACTCAGCTTTTAACAAAATTAATTGCACCCACGTTGAGTAAAGCAGGCTCATTAGTTTTATCAGTAATTCCTTGTTTGCTAATGCATTGGGTTTCAAAGCATATGCTTTAATTCCAATGTTTGTTGTTGTGTTTTGTGTTACAATAGTCATTCTCCATTTTTTGCGGAAGAGTTCCCAGTAACTGCCCTTTATTTTCCTGTTTTTTATTACCACTGTATTCACTTATTTTAACGCTTTACGTTAGAGATGATGTATGAGTTCTGATGTTATATATGATTCGTGTACAATATTTTTCTTTTAGTTGCTATTTCTTTAACTTTCGTGATGAACCATCGAGTTTTCCAATGAAAATGTGCTTACTAATATAAATTCATTTGTTCTACTGCCTCTCTGCTACACCTTATAATACGTATATTTTATGTAAATTATGTTTAATAACCTTTCATCAATATTTAACTATTAATATGTAATGAGGTCTACTAAGTCTTTTTCTGTTATATAACAGTTTTGTGTTTTAATATCTTAAATTATATCCATGGAAATTTCCAGTATACGAAATGCTGTTTTTTCCGTCTATCGATATGTTAAGTTATTTTTATTAAACTATAGTATGATTGCCGCCGATGTGGTCTGGATTNTGTTTTTTCCGTCTATCGATATGTTAAGTTATTTTTATTAAACTATAGTATGATTGCCGCCGATGTGGTCTGGATTAAGGGTCCGGAACATCGATCTCCTAAGGATTATGTTATTATGTTCCATACTGTTGAAGCTTTCAAACGGGAAAAGTAATGTACATTATCATGGCAGCTGTAACCTCATTAACTACGCTTGTGTTTAATAAGCTTCTTATTGCTATTGGTTAATTACGTAGAAAATAAAGTTAATTGTAAACAATCTATAAATGCCTCCTTTTATTGTTTAGGGCGTATACTGGTATTACGCGAGGAGTTTGCATTTTCAGTTTTAATGATGGCATTAGTTATCNCTTTTATTGTTTAGGGCGTATACTGGTATTACGCGAGGAGTTTGCATTTTCAGTTTTAATGATGGCATTAGTTATCATTTGAGAAGAATATTTACAGCTATCGATATTGCATTTTCCTTGAAATGGCAATGCTATTCTTACATATATATATATATTTGAGGACTCTTTATTATACCATAGTATAAATTTCAAATGCAGGTAATTGCTTTCCATTTTTTGTTTTGTGAAAGTGCAGATACCAACAATGTCCAGTACTGTTGTGATTTGTTAGGCCTTACTTTGGAGTATATGAAACTCCTGGTTTTTAAAAAACCTACAATACGTTTATTTTTCCATAGTTGCAATCTGATGCTATACATTAACAATTCTAATGCGTGGCTTATTGTTTCGAATATTAGATCTTTTCTGAGCTGAGTAGAACATTAGTCTTACCCGCCAACACTCGCGGGTGCAGAGTATTTGTGAGTAAATTGTNATCTTTTCTGAGCTGAGTAGAACATTAGTCTTACCCGCCAACACTCGCGGGTGCAGAGTATTTGTGAGTAAATTGTATTTAGCCGACGTAATAAAACTGGAATTCTGTTAACTATTGATCGGAGAGTCTGCGTCTCTCCATTTGACTGCAATAAAATATCTCACAATAAACCATATGTACGCCAACTACTCTTTCTCTTAAATTCGTGCTCTTGGNATCTTTTCTGAGCTGAGTAGAACATTAGTCTTACCCGCCAACACTCGCGGGTGCAGAGTATTTGTGAGTAAATTGTGTTTAGCCGACGTGATAAAACTGGAATTCTGTTAACTATTGATCGGAGAGTGTGCGTCTCTCCGTTTGACTGCAATAAAATATCTCACAATAAACCATATGTACGCCAACTACTCTTTCTCTTAAATTCGTGCTCTTGGNATTTGACTGCAATAAAATATCTCACAATAAACCATATGTACGCCAACTACTCTTTCTCTTAAATTCGTGCTCTTGGTATTTCTTTATGACGCAGCTGAACTATGTCGAGGACTTCTTAAGCACCACATGCATAACAATACCAATGAGCACTTCCTTATTGTTTTGAGATAAAATTCTGCGATTTGCGCACACAAATANACCACATGCATAACAATACCAATGAGCACTTCCTTATTGTTTTGAGATAAAATTCTGCGATTTGCGCACACAAATAAAAAAAATACAGACCTTTAAAACTTCCAAAACTCATTACTGCAGCCTTCTGTTTACAGAATAAATTCCAATTTGCAAGGAAATTGCTGAAAGTATTTTTTTTTAAAACATACATAAATTTTATTTAAAAACATTTTACAAAAATTATTAATTGTATGAATGCCAACAAAATTTAACGTTGTACCAAAAGTGTTCAANCATTTAAAAACATTTTACAAAAATTATTAATTGTATGAATGCCAACAAAATTTAACGTTGTACCAAAAGTGTTCAAATCTTACCCTCAGGACTGTTACATGCAATTGTAAAATGTCACAAAAAATAATTATAGAATATTTAAAGGAAATCGTTAACACACAACTAACACATCATAATGACTGCTAAAGGAAATACGTATAAATGGATGCGTGTTAGACACAACTGGAATTTAAAAGTAAGACTGAAACGGTATCAGTGATGAACTGATATGCTATAACGCGAATACAAATTAACCTATATTTTAACTGGCGTAGGTTGCAGGACAAGAATTATTGTTTTTTCGCCCACAAAGCTTAAAATCATTGAAGTAGAATACACGTGTATTATAGCTAACATAACACATTTATTGAGCAATTTTGGTTTGTCTCTGATTTCCATATCTTATTTAGCACCGGTGATATTTTTTTTATGTATCTACAGTAGATGAGACCAAAACAAACACAAGAAATCTTGTCATCAAATGATCGAGTTTGTATAACGATTTTCAGCTTAACTTAAATTTTTGTAAAAAAAAAAATAGTGGGAGAAGGAAGGCAACAACAAACGCACAAATCAAAAGGACACATGGTGAAGGCAGGTTAAAAATACACATTTTTCCAAAAATTACCTTTACACATAATTGCAAGAAACCTCTTGGTGCGCCTTTGTAATTTATATGTGGAGTAGTATCGTGAGTATAACTACGCACTTCATAAATGAAGCAGCAACTGTAATATATCCGAGAAGGCTGTCTCAGTGCTCAAGTTGGCAACCACGCTAAGTGAGCAATTTCTTTCCAGAACAAAGAGTGGAAGTTTTTTTTTAAGTAAAACACCTTCCTCTCGCGTTGCCAACGTAAGGCAGTTTCCAGCGCCTACTCATCACCTGATGCCATCCCAGAAGCTTTTATCTCGTGTTATTCAGTTATCTGCTTCTCTGTTCCCCTCGCTCTGCTTCTAGATAGATTTTCCCTCCCTCTGGCGTGTTCGCGCCTTTCCACGGCCGCAGTTGAAAGGACGAGGAAGCTGTAACACAATTTTATGTCCGTTCGCCCGCCAAACGCGTGCAACTCGGCGGCTGGCGGAAGTAAATAAGGCGAGGTTGTGCGTGACCGGACAGCCAAACACCTCGGCAATACTGCTTAGCCTCGGAATTTCCGGCGAAAAATGGAGGCATAAAAAACATTTTATGTCCCCGCAAAGACTTAGTAATGCAGCGATGCTAAAAGCGAATAGATTTTTCTCCGAAAATTGGGAGCGTCGGAAAATTCGAAAATTTTATCTAGTTAAGTACCAATTTCTTTACATAGTTTGGTAACTTGAGCCATTAAATGAAAATGAGCATGAAAAATGCAAGTTANAGTTAAGTACCAATTTCTTTACATAGTTTGGTAACTTGAGCCATTAAATGAAAATGAGCATGAAAAATGCAAGTTAAGAAAAAATAGACTTGATGAAGAATATTACTTCTGATATGTTATATTTACCAGATTTCTTTCTGATAATAGTGGACTCTAGAGGCCTGTCTAAGTATGATTTTTCTTTCCAATTGACAACTTCAACACGAATCAAAAACCTGTCTTAGTGTGGGGGAGGATTATTTAAAATAAACTAAAACGGGCTTTAACAACGTGGAGACTGTGAACAGTAAAAATTTAACAGACAGGTGCATTGACAGATGTTAAAACAGTATTTTAATAAACGAATAGCAAAGTAAAACAGGATTATATTCCTTACACAAGCGGCTTCAAAAACCGTGTTCTCGGGCAAGAGGATTAAAATTCCTAATGTATAACCGTCCCTTGCATNAGTTAAGTACCAATTTCTTTACATAGTTTGGTAACTTGAGCCATTAAATGAAAATGAGCATGAAAAATGCAAGTTAGGAAAAAATAGACTTGATGAAGAATATTACTTCTGATATGTTATATTTACCAGATATCTTTCTGATAATAGTGGACTCTAGAGGCCTGTCTAAGTATGATTTTTCTTTCCAATGGACAACTTCAACACGAATCAAAAACCTGTCTTAGTGTGGGGGAGGATTATTTAAAATAAACTAAAACGGGCTTTAACAACGTGGAGACTGTGAACAGTAAAAATTTAACAGACAGGCGCATTGACAGATGTTAAAACAGTATTTTAATAAACGAATAGCAAAGTAAAACAGGATTATATTCTTTACACAAGCGGCTTCAAAAACCGTGTTCTCGGGCAAGAGGATTAAAATTCCTAATGTATAACCGTCCCTTGCATCTTCGCAATATTCCTATCACTAAATACATTCCAAATGCGTTATAGACTGACTAATACGACTCGTAAAATCAAGGAAGTGTCCATTGCTGCATCGTGCAAAGAACGTGTGATGCGAATAACATATTCGCAGACTGGTAACACGCAGTGGGCCTTGACCACATTGCTGCCCGGAAAAATCTCAACGCAAACAACACAAGCCACACCAGCGCCTCTTTGGTTTTATACCGAAATGTTTACAAACTTAATTAAACTTACTCACACGGCACTCACGCCCGCATGACACGTCCATGAACTCAAAATATCGTGTTTTGAAGTCCTCGAAGCGAACTCACCCGTGGAGATCAGCCAGGTATATAGTTGGAAATCTTAGTCAAGTTAAATGTTGAAGAAGGAATTTAATCTGTATTTATNACGTAAATAGTTGGAAATCTTAGTCAAGTTAAATGTTGAAGAAGGAATTTAATCTGTATTTATTAGCTCCGCATGCCATGGGATTATATATAAAGCCCTTTAACATGCCAGGGCATGATATTTTATTATTTTCTCTCTCCCGCAGCTGATTGCTACTCGAGCTTCTTTCAACTGACATGAAATACGTCTTTCCTCTTGTATTGTTTCTTTGTGTTTTTTTTTTCTTTTACTACATTACAAATATTTTCCAACTACCGAAAGGAGACAGGAACAACTTCACCCTCGCTTAACGATCTGGGTGAGGAAGGGGGGCCTAGTTTACGGCGACCATTCGGAACATCTGTTCATACATAAAAGAAATGTATTTCTTTGGTAGTGTGGGACGCCGTGATAAAGTAACATTAAGGAACACATTCGCATGTTAACACCAACGGATATGCAAAAAAAAGTACGCATGTGGCTTTTCATATCACCGCCTTAATTTAAAGGTGCAAAAAATATATTTTCATAACACNAAGTACGCATGTGGCTTTTCATATCACCGCCTTAATTTAAAGGTGCAAAAAATATATTTTCATAACACGACCACATGAAATTTGCCTACGAGACATATTTTTTTTTATTATAGAACAGTTTGCTGACGCAAATAATTTTGGGTGTAACTGGAAACGAGTGGATCACCAATACTGTACTAAGTAGTATTTGTCACTGAATTTTAAGTCGTGTTTATAGATAAATATTACAACTTTGCAAAACTAACTCAGATGAAAAATTCTTCACTTGAATTATTTTCAGCCTAATAAAGGGTTACGAGATCACTTTCGTGTCTGTGTTTATNGGTAGTGTGGGACGCCGTGATAAAGTAACATTAAGGAACACATTCGCATGTTAACACCAACGGATATGCAAAAAAAGTACGCATGTGGCTTTTCATATCACCGCCTTAATTTAAAGGTGCAAAAAATATATTTTCATAACACGACCACATGAAATTTGCCTACGAGACATATTTTTTTTTATTATAGAACAGTTTGCTAACGCAAATAATTTTGGGTGTAACTGGAAACGAGTGGATCACCAATACTGTACTAAGTAGTATTTGTCACTGAATTTTAAGTCGTGTTTATAGATAAATATTACAACTTTGCAAAACTAACTTNGTGTTTATAGATAAATATTACAACTTTGCAAAACTAACTTAGATGAAAAATTCTTCACTTGAATTATTTTCAGCCTAATAAAGGGTTACGAGATCACTTTCGTGTCTGTGTTTATGTGTGTGTATGTGGGTCAGTATGTCTTATGTGCGTGTGCCACCTCCACCCTTCCCCCTCACCCCGCCAACCACTCACCAGGCTCCAAAAACAATTTTTGAACTCGTGAATTGAAATTCACCAAACTGAGTACACATATAAAACTAAGTGAGGACACCTGATGTTTAAAGTTTTCGAAAACGCTGGCACTTACTTTCGAAATGGTGGTCATTAAAATATTTAGGGTGACATGTCACATCTCGGAAACCATTCAATCGATTTTAACCAAATTTTGTATGCTGACAGGCCATTGTGTAAGCATTAAATTTTGAGAAATATATTGTTGTTAGTTCACCATTTTAAAAAACAACACTTATTTAAAAAATTAATATTTTACATTATACCTCGGAAACTATAAACCAGTTCTCACCCAATTTGACATGTAAGTAATACTATGATAGGCCATGTAAACGTTAATGATTTAACTCGATTAGTTATTTTATTTAAAAATTGCGGCCATAAAAATATTTTAAGTTTATTTAATATATCTGCCATGCCATTAGACAATTTCAACCAAATTTTGTATACTGAAAGTATATGTTGCAAGCATCATATATACCAACAAATAACAATTTTTGTCGCCCGTTTTGTAAGATAGCGCCATACGAATACATTAATTAAGTTATTATGTCATAACTCGGCAAATGATTAACCGATTCCTATCAAATTTGGCAAACAAATATAAATGATGCAGATGATTTTAAATGATATGTGCTAAGAATTCAGACACTTACTTTCAAAATGGCGGCAATATAGTTATTTTAGCTTAGAATACTATATCGCCGAAATTAAACAATAAATTCCAACATAAATGTGTATGCTATCAGTATACATTACAACTATCAACAGTTTCTACATGTAACATATTTTGTCCACCATTTTGTAAGATAGCGCCATGCGAATAAAATGAAGTTTTTATGTCATATCTCGGGAAAGAATAGACCAACTACTATCAAATTTGGCAAACAAGTAGTAGTAAATCAGATGATGTCAAGGGTATGTTATAAGCATACCAGACACTTATTTTAAAAATGGCGGTCATATAGCAATTTTTAGCTTAGAATGCTATATCGTCGAAACAATGTAATCAATTTAAACTAAACTTTGCATGCTGACATTAGATATTACACCTATCAACTGTATGTACAATAAGCATCTTTTGTCCCCCATTTTGTAAGGAAACCCTACCAATAAAAAATTATGATTTTATCTCGGGTCTCGGTAAATAATCAACCTATTTTTACAAAATTTGGCGAAGATGTTGTACTGTGGTAAACCTTATTAAAATGATTTTTTTAAAGTAAAACAGTATTATTTTCAGTATGTTGGCTATAAAAAAATTTTTAATTTTGTGAAGCTATGTAATTTATTTTACCTTAACTTTGGATATTGGCAGTATACAATCATCGAAATTGCTACTATAATACGTTTTTGTCCTCCATTCATGAAGATTGCCACATTACAATTATGGAGGTTTTATGCCATGTCTCGAGGGCCAATCAGCCGATTCCCACAAAATGTTACACTGGAACATTTTTATTAAATAAATGTGTACCAAATTGTGCACACCATACATGCTACAGAATGTCATGTAAATTTTCATGATTTAAATGGGCCAGGCAAAGATGTTCAAAATAGCAGCTTCATAAAAATGTATTAAACAGTCTAACCAAATTCAATTAAAATTTGAATGTAGACAGTTTACATTTGAGGCATCGTACATAGAGACTCTCTTTCTTTTTTGTAATTTATTACAATAGCATCAAACAAGAAAAAAAAACTTGTATGTCTCATCGCAGTGACCAAACAACAGATTCCCATCAAATTCTTCACACAAGTAGTGCTACGGTAGGCCATGTAAACTTACATGTTTTCTGTGGCTCAGTCACTTATCTTCAAAATAAAGTCCCAGTAAATATTATATGTTAGTAAACCCTATCATACGAAATATTAGACTGATACAAATCCGAAGTTCATGTTCCGAATCCGACCTCCGTAATGCAGTGGATTTTACGCTAACTTATAGTACGAGGTTTTCTGAGTTTAAGTCCCGGGCAAGGCATGTGTGTGTTTTTAATTTTTTCACTACTGTTGCATAAGTTTCTGGTTTTATTTCTAAAGTAACTGCTTTCAAAGAGAAGTCAAGTCCTTCCTAAAAACTCAGCTTTTAAAGAATTATTTAAAAACGAATTGCACTTATGTTGAGGAAAGTATGCACATTAGTTATATCAGTAACTTCTTGTTTTGATTTTTTTAACATGTTGGCCATTTTTCTGACACGTTATAATAATATCCGCTTACAATTTGTAGGATGTATTTATAATAAATTTATGTATTTATGAACTAGCATAAGTGTTGACTTTGAAATAGGCTTCAAAAAAATTTATCGAAGTAGCAATATTATCAAAAGAGATCATTCGCCAAGTGTCTTTGGCATGGCATGTTATTATGATTCCCCACTCTTCTCTTTTATACCGTAACTCAGCCGTATCTTACTATACTAGCTAAGACCTAAGATATGCAGTCAATTAATGTGCTAAAAATGACACCCGAAAAATCACGAACCTTAGAAAACTCAATGGGGTGTTCATTGGGTGACAATAGTGTATCGTCAATTGAAATGACAGTTGTGACACTTAACGCCCAAGACCTCTTTCGCCTCTCTTTCACTGAACTGGAGTGGTATTTTTGTAATTTATTTACCCCATGAAATGTCTTATGTTTCCCTCTTCACGGGCGAGAGACGAATTATGATATATCAACATAATGTATACGTATCCTAGACAAGGTGGAGGGAAAAAATGTGGCGCCAAGAAATGGTGTTGCTGTCGATCAACACAGTATACAGAACCGTTGATACAACGAGGGAAAAGGTGGTGACATTTGTGAAATATCGCTGTCAGCCATACTCTACTGCCATTATGTGTCTTTCAAATAATGTTAACCTAGGTCTGAAATTCGTCCATTAGATTCCATGGATTCTTGACAAATAATCAAAATATAAAATAACGTAGGTTTGCACTTCTGTCGTTCATTTATCGTAAACATTCAGGATTTTATTTTCAAGTAACTGTTGACTAAAATGAAAGAGTGTAATTTAGACAAACTTGACCTTTTGAAGTCGTGGCTAAAGATATCTAGAAAGACTGTAAGAAAATAAAATTCTGGTTTTACGGACATAGGTTAAACTGAAAGAATTTGTACAGAGGAGTGAAAAAGTAGCTTTTCTTATTTATGAAGTGTAATTCGTTTCTCAAACGTACATTCACTATAGTGTACAGTATAAAAAAGAAAGTACGTCTCTTACACTTTTGTATTCCGCTTATAAATATTAATTTCAACAAAAACAAATTTTCAAACTTTTAAAATAACAAACAGTTATGCTACCTTTTATAAACATTCCTAAGGACAAAAGATTTGTTTGTGTTCATTTCTTTTAGTATTTAGGCTAGCTGCATTGATATAAATTAATCATACGTAACGGTATAACAGCAACGTCCAACGCCGATATTTCACGATGCCTGCTGCCGTGCTCGCTTTGCTATAAGCTTCTACAAGAGCTGGTACGACAGCTTCTATGTTGAGCCTATAAGGAAGATTCTTGGAACACAAGAATAGTTGGCATAATAGGACGTACAACCCGTGAGCGCGCAGATGACCAGATGATAAACAGTAGACATGAATATCAATTTTGGAAACTTATAACTTCAGAAGTAAAATTAATTATTTCAATAAACATTTTAATCTAAAAAGTTTTTTTGTAGCAGTTCAATTGTTTCGATGTAGTGCCAATCTATTTATGTGATGCTGCGAATGCACCAGTGAAATTATTTAAAGGTATTTGGGTTGTGTTATGCACTGTATTTTTATGTAAGTTTAATAGAAGTTATGTATTTTAATCAGTTTCAGTTGACACAGGTGATGGAGAAAACCAAATTTAATTTCTAATGTGATTTGTAATGGTCCATAGTCTACTATACGTTTAATGGAACTGGGATCCATATTCAAATATGAACGAGATCAGGTCGGTATAGCTCATCAATCTACTGTTTACAGCAGTCAAATACAAGCAATTTTAATGAGCAACTCAAAGGTTTGAATTGTATAATCGTGTGTGTTGAACAAGAAGTAATTTTCTACCATATTTTATGAAGTAATTCCTGAAATATAATGTATGCCTACAGAAAAAAAATTTGTGTGGCAGTGCCTTTCAAAACAATTTAATGCGGACAGCAAATACTTCAGCACTTAAAGTTCAAGTTAAATGGGTTTGATGGTAACACAGATAGCATATGTAACAAAAGCAATAATACGGCTGGTTTGAATATATCGATGGCATTCCAAAACGAAATTTAATGAGAATCTGTTATAAAATACTAAGATGAGAATTATACGTAAATTTCAGATGACATTAGCAGATATAATAGTTCGTTTGAGATTCATTAAATTGGTGTACACAATAAGAAATTCTACAGTATTTTGGGTTTTAATATTTTTAATTTTTCGTCTAATAAAATTTTTAACGCAAGTATAAAGAGGGAGCCATTTTTAAATAGTTAATCGTTTCTTTTAAAATTATCTATGTTTGGCTTTTGCTGTCTGTAATTGTGCTTGTGGCATTTCAAATACGCTCCGATTAGTTTCGATAGTTTCCGAAATAGATTGCGCTATTTTACAATGTTAGGGATAAGAATCTGCGAATAAATTAATATTTAGTGCTCACCTATTGCGATATGAAGTTTTTTTGCATTAGTCCTGGGTAGACTAAGTGTCAGAAAAGGCATACAAAAATAAATACAAATAGAATCAAAGTTTTGAAAATTACTTCTTATGTATATAAATTATTTGTGTTTACCGTGGCCTAGCAAAGCACTACTGGTATGCCGAATTTGAAGGTAATTGGTTGAGTTGTTCTCGAGATATAACGTAAGGGGTTTATTATTTCTTTAAGAAATTAAACCAAACCGAGGCTAGTGAGTAGTGCATTTAATGCTCGCAGTAGATACTGCAAACATACGAAGTTTGATTTAAATTAGTAGTATTGTTTGGAAAACATGGCAGTCTAACCTAAAATGTTTTGAGTTCAACTTTTAGAAAATAAGTGCCTAATCTACAAAGGTCGTGTATTTTATGGTGACTTACTATGGCACTAATTGTATGCCAGTTTTTACATTAATGGATTGAGCGCTTCCTGATGCATTTTTTAGTCCGAATCGGTTGACTGGTTCCTGGGATATGAAATACGGCAGAAATTAGCATTGCCGCCAATTTGAAAGGAAGCAGCCATCATAGTAAAAACTATGAAATTCTGTTATCCGTATTAAGTACAACAAGAGTATTCAGTTTTATGAAATTCTTAGCATGGGTTCAGAAGTCTTTAGGGTAAAATTTGCACACAGACACAGCATCTGTTATACCTTGGCTACAAGGTAGGCGTGATAACATTGGGCCATTGGGACTACCGCCGTCCCAATATACCAAAGGCTCAGCTTAAAAAGGACAACAACAAACATTCCCTCTTTCTCTCCTGGGTGCTTCCGACAATTTTTCTCTTCCTATCGATTGCATTTTCGATCCCCGGGGTTAACCAGCTTATACCGTTGTTGATAAAAGGCAAACATAAATGTCACGGGTGCCTTATATACAACATACACTGAAAGAAGAGATTCGTTAGTTGTAACAAAAACAAGAAGTTTCTGATATAACTAATTAACCTACTTTCCTCAACATGGGTGCAATTAATTATTAGATAATTTCATAAAAGCTGAGTTGGTAGGTTGAACTTGTCGTCTCGTTGAAAGCATTATCATTAGAGATGAAACCAGAAACATGTGCAACAGTAGTGAGGCAATTTCAAATACACACGTGTCTTACCCGGTTCTCGAACCGAGAAAACCTCGTGACGTTAGCTAGTATGCAATGAAATGCATTACATATGTCGGATTCGATTATCAGCTTCAAATATAATCAGTATATTTTTTTCGAATGATAGGATCTACAAACCTTAAATATTTAAAGGGCCATCATTTTAAAAATAAGTGCCTCAGCCACTTAAAGCATGTAAGTTTAAATTGCCTGCCATAGAGCTACTTCTAAAAATAATTAGGTGAAAACCGGTTGATTTGTCCCTGAAATATGGCTTAAAACTTCATATACTTCATGTGACGATATTCATAAGTTGAATACCCAAAGTTATGTATTAGCTTATTCGCTAATTTTATGCTACCAGTATACAAAGTTAAGCTTTAATTGTCTACGTAGTTTCGTAGATATAGCACAATAAGCAAAACGTGTTTAACAGCAACCATTCCGAAACAAAGTGTCTGTCACGTTAAAAAAATATATATATGTATATAGTTATATGATTTACCACAGTAAAAATTCTTTGCCGTATTTGGTAAGAAAGGGTTGTTTGTTTTCAGAGATATGACATTAAATGTTAAGATATATTGTGAGGCTAACTTACAAAATTTTGATGGTTGTAATATATACTGCCAGCATAAAAAGTTAGCTTGAAATTTGTTTCGTAATAAAAGGCACTGCACTAAAAAACCTATATAGCCACCATTTAGAAAAAAAAGTGCCTGGCCTACTACAAACATAGCAGTCTGCAGCACAAATTGTTTGCAAAATTTGGCAGGAATCTGTCAAATCTGTCTCGAGATATTACATAAAAAATTTATTTTTTCACGTGGCATCTCTTACAAAATGGCGGACAAAAGGTGCTCCGTGTGGAAGCATTTGATAGTTGTAATATAAACTGCCAACATAAAAAAATTAGTTGGATTTAATTTAATGGTTTTAACAACAAACTTTACAAAGCTAACAGTCCTACGTCCCTGCCACTTTGAAATTAAGTATCTGACATACTAAGAACGTGCCATTTTAAATCATCTGCAGCAGTACTATTTGTTTGCCGAATTTGGTAATAATTGGTCAATTATTTCCCGATATATGAAAAAAACTGGTTTTCCATATGGTGCTATCTTACAAAATAGCGGTCAAATTATGTTTGGTGNTACAAAGCTAACAGTCCTACGTCCCTGCCACTTTGAAATTAAGTATCTGACATACTAAGAACGTGCCATTTTAAATAATCTGCAGCAGTACTATTTGTTTGCCGAATTTGGTAATAATTGGTCAATTTTTTCCCGATATATGAAAAAAACTGGTTTTCCATATGGTGCTATCTTACAAAATAGCGGTCAAATTATGTTTGGTGNATTTCCCGATATATGAAAAAAACTGGTTTTCCATATGGTGCTATCTTACAAAATAGCGGTCAAATTATGTTTGGTGTAGATACAGTTGATGGTTATAATATCTACTAACAGCATACAAATATAAGTTGGAATTAGTAACATGGTCTCGACGATATAGCATTCTAAGCTTATGTGTCTAAATATCTGTCATTTTGAAAATAAGTGCCTGACGTACTAAAACATACATTCTTACATCATCTGCCAGACTATTACATGTTTTTCAAATTTGATAGGAATCGGTGAATTGTTTCCCAAGAAATTACATAAAAAATGGCGCTATCTTAAAAAATAGCTTACAAAAGTATCTTCTTGAAGATAAAATTCATTGTCGTAATATCTACTGCCAGCATACAAAGTTTAGTTGGAATTGATTACATGGTTTCAACTTCCTGGGATATTAAATAAAAAGTTTATTTGTTCGCATTTCACTATTTTGCAAAATGGCAGACAAAATACACTCCGTGTAGATACAGTAGATATTTGTAATATCTACTGACAGCATACAAAGTTTTGTTGGAATTGATTACCAAATTTCGACGATGTAGAATTCTAAGCAAAAAAAAACAATATGGTTGCCATTTTTAAAATAAGTGTCTGAAATGCTTAAAAGATATTACATTACATCGTCTGCATCATTAATGCTTGTTTGCCAAATTTGGTAGGAATCTGTTAATATTTTACTTAGATGTTACATAATAATTTTATTTTTAGTTTTATGGCCCAACTTCCAAAATGGTTGACAAAAGTGGTTACGATTTGATACATTTGACGATTGTGACAAACGCTAGCAATGAAATGGTTACACATCTTGTATACTAGATCGCCAGGGTGAAGTGGTCTGGGCCAGTGGCGTGAGGTGAACCGTCGCAAGGTCAGCTGGAGTTAACTCTCTGCTGTACACTGTTGCTTGCTTGTTTGAACTTCCAACACTAAAACGTAGTTCGGCAGGCGACGCCACAAAANCTCTCTGCTGTACACTGTTGCTTGCTTGTTTGAACTTCCAACACTAAAACGTAGTTCGGCAGGCGACGCCACAAAATGTGTGTATTGAGTACCTTGCCTGCTCGTTGTGAATGGTCGAAACACGTTCAGTTTCCCTAGGCTCCACAGTGGTAATTGGTTCCTGCTGCGTGCACCGAGAGTTTACAGCCGTGAGCAAGCACCGCCTTACCTTGCAACAGTTCACCACACGCCACTGGTCTGAGCACTCTTCTCACCCTTGCATTCTGTTTGCATAGTCTTCGGCGTTATAGACTTCGGCTACTAAGTGCAACCCAAATCATTTTCACCCCTTTTTTTTTGTTTTCATATTGGTTTATTTTTTTGTGTAATAGTTTTTCTAGACGACTTTGTGTGTAAAATATTTTTTTTTAATATTTATATATAATTATAATATTCATATATTTTGCGTAATTTTTTTTTCCTAAATGTCTAAATGTACGCTAGGAAAGTATTGGAAGGTTGTAATAATAGAGGGAAAGTGATATAATATAAGGGAAAAAAAATTTTCTTGTAAATTAATAAAGGAATTATTTATTGCATTCGTAGTGAACCTTAAACGTAAATGGAAACGAACTGTCAGTCAGCATGTTCTCAAATTTTAAATGCCGTGATGTTACCGGGGAAGTGTGTGTCAGCGGAAAACTCTCCGTATCAGGATAGCAGGATGGACGGCACTTGGCAGCACGTAAAACTGTTAGCCCGGGCAGATTGTACAGTATTAGCAAGTAGTTATCCTCGAGGGGTGGTAGACGGCATATAATTAGCAGAACGGCTGGGAGTGTTGCATCAATTATCAGGGGTGTTGATGGCGCCATCTATCGACGGCAGTTTACCATCGACCCGCTGGTGCGCAGTGCTAATTAACACACCTCCTGCTCATGAATGCTTGCCCGGGTCCAGCCAGCCGTGAAATTACCCCCGCCCGTTATAACTATAAACTTCGCTTTCCTCCTACTTCTCCGTGCACGAATCATTAACTGGGATGTACTACCCAAATGTGTTCTTCCAGATAAAGTTGCCAATACAACGATTTTTACTGCGTGAACAATTCGTCACGGGTGGAATAACGACAAACTTTCGTTAATTGATGTTTGCAGCTTCCTCGTAAAAGACGAAGTGCTTCCGTACCAGTAATCACTCGTAGCGAAACACACACCTTTGCACTAGCATATTCATTGGGAATGTGGTTTGTGATATTTAAAGCTGCTACTTGAGTTCGGTTTCGTGATTATATGCCACGAGTGTGCCATGTAAATAAAACGCTGAAAACAGGGCATGCTTAGTCATTTGGTAGTATATCTTATTCTCGTTCAAGAGATTCTGTATTCAATCCCGGTAAGCTGCAAGCGGATGGTTGTTCCCAAGTGTAGTTCCATCCATTTACTAATCAAATGCAAGGGAGGTAATTTAACATGAACCTTATTAGTACTTAAACAATTTTATCGATGCCCTAGTCATGCTTGTTTAATGAAATTTACTGGTAAAAATGATTATTATCCAGTAGAATAATGACAAAAATTAATTTAAAGAGCCGAAATTAAAAAAATATTTTGAAATATGAACTATTAACAACATAAGGCCGTGGGAAACTAGGGCGGGGTTAGATTAATTTCAAATGATAAATGGTATGTAACTAATGAGATAGTGCACGATGTTGCATACTTACGTGCCAATTCAACTACTAACTACGTAGAAGATACAACCATAATACTTTTCACACCTGAAACACTATAATTTTATTCTCATGTTTCAGGCAATGAGGGCACATATTGACATGTTGTAATCATGCGTGTAGGCCATTTCACAATCACTTCAGGTACAGAGGTTGTGCATGCCAACTACCCTACACACCTCCAGCACTATTTCTTTGCAACCGAGTTTTGGGTCGCAGTCTAGTTATTGGCAATCAGCGCCAATTGCCAATTCGCAAACATAGCTCCTGGCCATATTACAGCCATTTACAATCAGGCTTGCAATTTTTCACCTTATCAAAAACTTTATACCCCATATTTTAGCTCCATATTTCTTGAAAAATTGATAACATTGCAGTATTATAGCAAATATGCAAGTGATTTTTGGACTTTTCCTTATACAGAGACTGTCATCTGTTACTTTCCAGTACACGTATGATTAGTATTTTCCATCACGTTTCCCTCATTCCAGGGAAGAACTGTCATGTCATATAAAAACATGATTCTCATTTCATGACGGTTATAAGTACAGGGACTTTGCAACGCACTTACCCATTTCCTCCCAGCTTCTTCATTCCACTAAAAAGTTCCAAGATGCGTCATACAACATGTAATTGTCCACTTTCATGTCATTCTCAAACTTTGGAAACCCAGAGCTGCCATCAGGCACAAACATTTTACCCTACCCCTGTTTACCCCCTTTTTTTTAACATTTTGTGAACATTAATAAAATACACTTTACTATCTTCCTTGCTGTCATTTACAAAAATTCTGACGTTCACGTTCAATGATTCGCATACTATTTGCAAACCATTTTAAATCAATGAGGGGGGGAGTATATGGCATATATTACATTGTATTCAGGTGACGAGTGCAACGCGTTTTTATCATGCACGTAATTAACCAAAAAACATTCATTTATGAGCATTTTGCATGGCCATAATTTAATTACATTTTTAAGCTTCAACTATTTTTTCTGCAGTTGTTATACTGATATGTAAAATGCAATAGGGTTAGCTGTACAGTACTTGCATTTTTATTCACAAAGCAGCCCAAAGTCAAAACCTAATTGTTTCGCCAAAGTTCTCAATTTTTCATTTTATTTATAGCATTAAAAATTTCATTGATATCAAAGCCATAATCTCTGGGTTTTTTTTCAGTTATTCGCAGATATCAACGCGATGCAGGTTGTTCTTGATACGTAACCAATAACCCTCGAATATTAGCTTAAGTATTTGCTTATGTTTAGTTGAAAGGTTTAGAATACCCACAATAACTAGTAATTTAACGCCCATGAGGGTGAAATAAATGTGGACATGGGGCACAAAGACGAAAAGCATTGACGAGGGGAGGGGAGGAAAGTGACTTCCCCGAAAAAATCCGTTGGCTAACGGAAACGTCCACTTATATTTCCTACGTGTTGAAAATATGGATGTAACCCCTATGGGAGCCGAACTTGAGTCGCCCTAGTGGGAGGACCTTGTCCTTTAAATATACGTTTTAAACTCCTAAGCAACATGTTTATGGCCTAAATATTTCCTACCCGCAGTACACTGAACTCTGTTTCTTATACACCTTTCGTTAAGTTTACAGTTTTCGATATTTCGTGATAAGGCAAACATATTTAATAACGATACTCTTAATTTAATGGCATACAAAACACTTATTTTCCCAGAACAAGCCACCTGGTGGTTTCCAGGAACATGTCACAACTCATAAACCTCAGGTAATGGCTCTGTAACGAATGAGATGTATAATAGACACATTAATAGGAAACTTGAAGAAAGTTAGCTTCACACAATTTTATCAGTGATATTCACGATTGATGAAATTACAAATATGTATGGCGTTAATGTTATTTGATACCAATATAGGTACACTATTGTGAAACGTCTATACTTAATAATATACAAATTCATCTAAGAGTAGCAATTATTATTATTGCATTATTTTACAGGAAAAAATTATTTCTGTATTCGCCTCAAGTGAGCTCTTAGCAGGTGAACTGTGGAAATATTTGCATCACATATTTAAAAACCCACCAAGTTAAATTTAATATTTTTTTGTAAAGTTACATTTTACCAAACATTTCAATTTTTTTTAATTTAATCAGTGTATGATATGTCCAAACAAAACTATTTTCAACCTACATCATTGTAAAGGTATTTATGAATAACCTGTAGGAATACCGCAAAGTTTGAACACGAGAAGAAGGAGGTAGTATTTGTGATTTATCAGTATGTCAAGCAGTAGGATATCCATAACATTAAAATAGTCACATAGAGCAGATACATTAATAAGGAATGTAGCCACCCGAACGGTGACACATGCAGCAATTCTGACATGTAACCTGTAGTATAAATGCTAAATGTCTCTCGGGGAAACGGCATCCCCCACTAGCTTTACTACTTGGCGTAGCTGGTCGATGGTCGTTGCCGTGACTGAGCTGGATGACAGGCGCCGTCCCATCATGTCCCACATATGCTCGATAGGCCTAAGGTCTAGAGATATCACGGATCAGGATAACATGCATACATGGTGTGGANAACGGCATCCCCCACTAGCTAAATATGCTCGATAGGTCTAATGTCTAGAGATATCACGGATCAGGATAACATGCATGCATGGTGTGGTGTGCATTATTGCCCTAACGATATGAGGAAGTGCGTTATCCTGCTGGAAGATTGGTTCCTGCAGTGTTTCAAGGTATAGGGTTGACGTCACGGATGTGCGAATCACTCGTCAAACTCCCTTGAATGAAGGCAGGAACTATTATCAACACTGAGAACCATATCTTCTCCATTCATCTCCCCAACACACTCTCTTCCAACACCATCTGGGACGTTCAGGACGATGAGCAGGTGTCAGGGATAAATGTGCCAAAGAAACACGAGAACGAAAACGTATCTCCAACAATCAATTGTTTGTTCGTGTAGACAAATGAGGGGGCCTCACTGGCTATGATTATGTGAGAAGCTGCTGTTCTGTCAGTCAGGGCAGCTAGGACGATCCTTCTGTCTAGGTTCCTATAAGTGCAATGAGGTAGCACTGATAGGTCTAGGCGGTTGTAGGATCTCCCTGACCCCCATTTTCTCTACCACTGATGGACCCCTGATATATCATGCCTCAAGTGTGTGAAAATTCTGCGGAACATTCAGCCACTCTCTCGGAGTCCACTATATGGCCATGATCAAAGTCACTTAACTGTTCAATTGGTGCTCGCCATCGTCTTCCAGAAATTGCAGACACATTATATGATACACGCGCAATGGAATCGCACAACCAACTGCACTCATAGTGTTGTCAGACGACCTGCGGTAAGACACTTGGTCTAAAGGCTAGCAGGCGAGTGGTGCCCTTCCACGTACGATGAAAGTGCCCTCAACACACGAACCGTTTGTGTTGTAAACCCTATATGGATTGGACGATGTTTACTAGATGTTCTGCAATGTGTTTACACTAGTGTATACATATACAGTATACATAAGACAAAGGTTTTTAGTATGTAAATATATATTATTGTGTTCTATACAATTCTGCACCGTTCGATGGATCTGGCCCAAATTTGACTAACGGCTGTTGCAATTCTTTGAAGTGACTGAATTTATGAACGTGAGGAAGTACAGCTTCAGAAGAGGTAAAGGTACATTATAATGAGTAAGAAAGTTTCTCAACAGAGGAAGACTACCCAAAATGCGGATGGTGGAAGGAATGTTGTTCGAGGAAGATGGGTAGTTCCGAGAAAAATGGCGATCATCTTCCTCATTGTGGCAGATGGGAAAAGCGATACTCCTAAAGACAAGCTGAAAGAGCTCAATCCAGTGACAGAGAGGCTGAAAGTCCACAACATGCGACCGATAACAAAGGGTGGAGTCCTCAATGAAGCAGAGGACGAGGAGACATTCAACAAATTAAAAAACGAATCTCGGATGAAAGAACTAGGGTTGAGAGTGAAACAGCCCAAAAGTAAAGTTCCAAAATTGATTGTGTATGATCTGCCCAGGGATTATGACGATGAAGAATTCCTGGACACCATATGTGCCCACAACTTTAAAGAGTGAGTATTATGATGAAGACATAAATAAGAGCGCAAAGGTTCGCTATAGAACTGAACCAAGCAATGATAAAGAAAAGGTCAACATGGTGATTGAAATAATACCTGAATTAAGGAAACTGTTCCTGGCAGAAGGCCATCTCTACATCTGATTTCAGCTCTGTTGAGTGCGTGATTTTGTCGTACCTCTCAGGTTCCATAAATGTCAACAGTATGGATACATGAGATAGAAGTGTAAAGATAGTATCTAAGTATGCAGAAACTGGTCATAAGTTTAATGAGCACACAAGAGAGGGACAGAAATTAAATATGAGCTGTCTTAAAGGAAGCGAGACAAGAAGCTCTGAGAGAAGGGCATAGAAGATTGGATGCATCAGCAAAAGGGCGATACACTTGCAAAGTTTTCCCCAATGTTAAGAGTCGATTGGAGATGAAATGGTTAAATACAGATCATTAACATGCTCAGTTTTTAACTCAAAATGGTAACATCAAGGAGAAGATGTGTGGATTTGCCCTGGTTGGNTAGAAGATTGGATACATCAGCAAAAGGGCGATACACTTGCAAAGTTATCCCCAATGTTAAGAGTCGATTGGAGATGAAATGGTTAAATACAGATCATTAACATGCTCAGTTTTTAACTCAAAATGGTAACATCAAGGAGAAGGTGTGTGGATTTTCCCTGGTTGACAGACCTAACTGAGTAGTTTACAGTATATAAGACATGTTGGAACATGTCATTATAGAATGTGGGAAAGTTTAAGATATAAGAACTAGCTTTATTGAATGATATGGACAGCCTGGCATTCATAACATGATTAAAGATAAAAATAAGGTGGAAGACTTTTCTCCTTCTTTGTGGAGTTGGGGAGGCACTGGGAAGAGTTTGATGTGTGGTAGTCCGGTCTGCCGGAAGGGGAAAGGGGGCATCTAACAGTGACGATGGGCGATGATATTATAGAGGTAGTGGACACCACCAATTCAGTCCGAGAGAAGAGATTAAGAAGGTGCTGTAGCTGGGGATGCCTGGTGTGCGCGAGGATGGCCATGCTCACGGGACCCAGTTGTGTTCATTTCGGAGTATGTTCTAAACATTCACCGTTGCTTGCTGGAGTATGTCCAGAATGATAAGAGATCAGAGGAGGTATGCCTCCCATCAAACCCAAACTGGAGAAGTGCAACAGGAAGAATCTGTTCCAGGTCCCAGTACTATAGACGAGAGGAATGATAAAGTGGAGAGAGAAACCAAGATGTGAGAAAACTAGTCTAAGTGAAGAAAAACAATATATGTACTGGGGATGAGGTAGTTGATACTGATTGGCCATACGAATGCAATATGGCCAGTGTGGGATTTCAGACAGTTCCAACTTGAGCTAATGCAGACAATCCTGAGGACTTCCACAAAGAAATAGAATTGAATAATAAAATATCAAGAATGGAGGAGCTAGCTGTTCTTTCTATGACGCTTTCTGTCCTTTTAGGCAAATACAAATTGGGAACGAAGTGGTGTTCCCTAGAATGAAAACAGTGGACATGGTGTTACTAACCCAGAACCCCATGCCTACTGATTATGAAAGTCTGTAACCGAGAGCCACAGGTGGAGAGGTCTAAAATTTGACCCTGCGGATGTCTACAGACACGCGGTCCGTACCTATGGACGAATGACTTTTGACAACACTTAAACTCGTCACAGGGTATAGTGTGGTCCATTACTAGGTTTAGACCTCTCGGATTTGATGCTGCTGGCAGGGCGTTGCTGTGATGGGGAAGACGGGTGAGTTCTCCGGGGCTCGCTGCTGGGGCCGTTTTGGAGTGTTCTGGGTACTCGCCTCCTTCTGGTCACAATGGCGGATAATGGTTTAAGAGTTCGTTGCTGAATAAGTATCTAGCTGGGTGGTGTCTCTGAATCGCGACGAGACCCAGGTATGCTCGCACTTGGTGCTGCAGCTTTGCAGCCCTGGGAATCTCNGGTGGTGTCTCTGAATCGCGACGAGACCCAGGTATGCTCGCACTTGGTGCTGCAGCTTTGCAGCCCTGGGAATCTCATCCCTGCTGGACCCCTTTATAATTGGATACCTTACCAGTATTACTGGTCTAGAATTTTTTACAAGAGTGACCACTGGCTTACCAGTTTTACCAGATGTGACCAAAGGATGAAGATACCAGGGTATGTTTTACAGAGATCGACGAAGTTTAACGCAAATTTTAAGAGATTGATTTCAGCCAGCGTGCATTAATATTTTCGATTAGTAGAGTACAGATATACAGCATTATGGAGTGACTCGCCCTCCCTCCCTGGTGAGGGCGCACAACTGGGAAGGAGTGCTGTTACCGCGCCTGACCTTTGCTTCGCTCCCGAAGCTATCGAAGAAGAGCTGCGAAAAGAAGTGAAAGGATATACTGCTATGTATATTTTAACAAGTGACAGAAGGATAAGGCATGATACGCATAGACGGTTTTAAAGTGTGAAATGTGTTTGTTTTAGAATAATTTTAGGCGTACATGCAATTATAAAATTTTTAAGATGTCCCCAGTGGAACTTCGACAATTTTGGCTCTTTTTATCATCGCTTTGTGTGATTTTAATGTGCTGTTAGAAAGCAGTGCTCCACATATACCTATTTATAGGGATTNCTTTTTATCATCGCTTTGTGTGATTTTAATGTGCTGTTAGAAAGCAGTGCTCCACATATACCTATTTATAGGGATTGGCCCCCGGGAGGGTAAGTGGTGTGGATTGGCCCGGTTTCACCGGGATTGTAGGTCTCTCTCGGACTGTGTGTCTGAATAAGGGAACAGATTTCAGCTCTCGAAACGTCGCACCTGTTGTTATCGAGGAAGCTTGCTATTTTAGTCTGTATGTTCGTCGTTGTTTCGTCCATATGTACATCTGTTCCATACATTGTATTCGTTTATCTTCGTTGTTTGTCCAGTTTTTTTCGAATATTCTTCGTGTTCCATACTTGTTTGTCTGTTTCGCCACCAATTCTGGTTGTGTTGTGTCATTTTTCTTGTGTCATCTGACTAAATTCCTGCTCGGAATGATATGTATGTTTCATTTTCGTTGTGTTGTGTTAATCGGTATTTTGTTTACTGACTTTATTACTTCTTGGAATTTTAGCAATGTTACATATTTGTCGACAACAGCTAACTGACGTTCGTTCATTCCTACTTATTTTATTTATAAATATTAAATAATAATTAAATTTTATTTTACATAGTAGTTTTTTTGAAACTACAACAAAGTGTATGCAGTGGCTTATGTCCATAATTTTTCAAACAATTAATAAATAAAATTATTTAAATTTAAATTGTTTTATTAACTGTAAAATAGACAGATCAGAAACATAAATATGTATATGCATAAATATTTATTTATATAAACACATCTTGTCTCAAATACTGCTGGATTACTGGTATCGGAAAGATGAGCCATACTTCATACATTTCAAACATTCAGAGATTTCATTCTTTAAAAACAAAATTTGACGCAATATGCACGATGCGAACACCACGTGATATTCTCTTGTTAATTTTTTATTCGCCTTTACTTACGTTCACATCTGTTTGCCTATATTAAACGGAAGGGACAACTGGAGGGGGGGGGGGAGAGAACAATTCGCACGGGACTTGTGTAGCATGCTTTTTTACGTGGTATTGTCGTGCTCAGCGGCTGTTCCGACAAAATGCAGAATTTTAATAAGGCAGGTACTATCGCGAAAATCAATTGGCCCGCCAACGGCTGCCAGAATGGAACACTCCTCCCTTTGCCCTTAGCCTACACAATTGAGGCAAGCGAAACANTTGCCCTTAGCCTACACAATTGAGGCAAGCGAAACACACTGCTCATAAAACGAGACAATGATTACAAATTAAGATCATGTTAGTGGAAATGTAATGTGCATCAAAGAAAATTACCGCCAGGCCTACTTAAAAAAAACAAAAGACATAACATAACGAATGTTGATGCATTTAGAAAAAACATAGAAGCTGAAGAAGTTAATTAATATTTAAACTCATTTCGTGCAAAAATAAACTAATACGTAAATGTAAAACTCAACATTTTGCCCCTCTTTAAAGCAAGGCCAACAGCATGAATGAGTGCTTTCTGGCGCTAATTGTCCCATACAACGGATCTACGGTGCGGAATGAAGAAGGGGACTGAGGAGCGGGGTAACCCCAAAAATATTCACAATGATGCGGTGTCCACCACACCTCAACTCCGGAACTACTCCCTCCCACCAGAGTCTGAAACCGGAACGGGAACCCGAGCGACGGAAGTTAGGCAACTAATAATATTACTTTTGGTAACTCTTTCATGCTGTCAGAAACAACTCGCATTTTTCCAGTGACACGTATCGTAGGCTATGACTCAAGACATGCTCAAATCAACACCCATATATTACTGGAGATTCGAACCCGGAACCCCTCGTTCCATAAGCTGGCCCGCAACTACCTGCGCAACGACTGTCAGATCACTAAGCAAACTGAAGGTCTTTGAAATATTTATTTGTTGATTTTTTTACCTGCCAGATTTTTCTTTCCTGTCGTTCTTTGGCGGAAACGGAACGATAAAATAATTACAGATACGCCTCACAGAATATTGTAGACAAATATGAAATTCTGAGTGATGAATATCTGGTTTTTTAGACGACGCTATTAGGAAAAGGAATGGCAACTGAATTTAGTTGGCTCTGAACCACCTGGTTCCCGGCTATGTTCTCGCAATTTCTTAGTCGATCTCATGTTTGGCTTCAAAAATTGGTATAGAAGAGATCATATTATTTTTAAAGTAAAATTTCCAGCAAAACAAGCGTAATTTGGTGCAATTCAAACAGCGAAGTGAGCAGTTGCGAAGCACGTTGGATGTAAGAACACTAGTTAAATTGCAGTATGGCAAATAGTGAATACTGAATAGGAAAGTAAAGGATCTTATCTTAATAGTATAAACTTAGCTTTCAGTAAACTTTCTAAGTAATACCACGAAACACAAAAAAAATTTTTAACTATGTATTACCTTGGTAGAATATTTTACCTTGCATATTTTAATTTTTGCACTACAGTTTTCAACAACGGCTTGTGCAAAGTCTGACATTCCCGTTAGAATGCCAGTAATTATGACACATCATGGCATTTATCTCTCATCACAGCCGTTGGCGTATCACGTTCGGTAACTGGAGTTGTATTACTATCTGCAACAGCTTTATACTTCCTTCCGTACTGAATCCAATCGTATCGCAGTTTCATTACTTGAGGCTCTCTTTTTCGTTATTACGCGAAGTGAATCGATGACGAAGCTAAGAACAACTCAATATTATTCGGAGGGTTCAATTGATTACAGTACTCATAAACTATAGTAACAACGGAATATGTTGGTGTTCACAGCTTCGAAATAATATTTTTAAGTGTATTTCTGACTAGCCAAAACCCATGTAGCGAATATTGTATTTGGTCTAATCTGCGTCAATCCCTGTATTATGAATAAATAGACTTCCAGATTGGAGCCGCGTCTTGGTGATCGAATATCCTGTGTTTCGCCACACATTTGAGCAGATATTTTCAGAACCACCAGATATTACCTTATGGTGTTCCTATGTGGTCAGTAAGAGTAGGACCTTTCTGACTTGTTCCTATAGCAGCTAATTACTACAGGATTTTCTAATTAACTAATAATGAAATCATTTGCATTCTGATCCACCGTGTTCATATTTTTGACCGAATTTTTGTACTATTGGAACTCACATATTACTTAGCTTGTATCCATCTTCCCTATTGGCATACGCAGGAGCGAGTCATGATTTCAATTGCTTCTCTGAGTCTTGTTTCTTTATGTTGACTATAGTATATTCAAATTAATCGAGCACCAAACGATGTTTGATACCAAATGAATTCTCTGGTATTGCAGATCTGGTGTTCTCCTGTTTCTGGTAACGAATATTTTCTTTTTTAGTGATAATTGTCTTTGTACCTGTTTGACACACTAGCATGCAGAAACATGGTATCTTGTAGACACTTGTCAGTTGTTTCACAAGGATTCTCTCTTTCACAGGTGGTGATATGTTTCAAGTTTTATTGTAGGTGTCTGTATGGTACTAATCATAATATTTCTTCAGAATTTGATATATGCAGTTTGCAACTTTGTGGACGAACGGAAGAACATGTGCAATTTTCAAGATTTTCACGTGACTTAAATCTTTAAGGTTGAATGTAAGGAAAACTTAGCGTGATTCTGTCTCCAGAGTTGGCTTTGTTGTGTCAGCTACAGGAAATGTAACGCCTGTAGGTAGGCAACCAGCATGGCCCCAACCAATATGTACCTGCCCGGGAGGGGCAGGAAGGTGGCAAGCCACGCGAGTCAGGTGCCCCGCGGATAGTGTCCTGTCACTCAGTAGCTTGTCGCTTCTTCGAATTTCCACACAGTCGTGGCTGTGTACTGGATTTTTTCGGAAAACAGTCCAGCAACAGAGTTTTGGCATGTCTGAAGATTATTTCACAAATATTTGCTAATTTCTCGTATTTTTATATAACGGAGATTATTTTAAAAAACAGAAATAATTATCCAAGCTTAAACAAGTGGTATAATTCAACAAATGGACGACAAGCGATATGACTGTCTCGGTTTTATTCTATGCTGAGAGCACTGTGCTGTTATTATCAATAAAATAGCAAATTTGCAGTACTGCATTATTTGAAATTTCCAGCAAATTAAGTTTATTGAGTTGCGGACTTCTATAAACAAATTTTGTTCATGACCACACTACAAGTAGAAAATTAAGAGAAACAAGTTTTGGTTATTATACAACACGAATGCAAAGGCTAATAATTAAATTGGAGTTAATGGTAATCTGTTAGGTACCTGACCACTATACTTCATGCCATGGTAACTTCCACCCCGCTTATTGCTCCCGATAAGCACAAAAGTGAGTGAAAATCGTGCCCCAGGACACATTAACAGCTGCAAAGTCCCGTTAGTTATCTTCAGAAGTCAGAAGTCGAATATTGTACAGGAGTGACAGGAGCGACATTCGGTGTTAGAAGAAACGCGTTAGTTGTGCTACCACTACCATCGCAAACGACATGGATGACAAGATGTGCATGATGTTTTTAAGATTAATAACTGGGATGCATCCAATTATAACTACATCGATGTGTGAGTGAACTAAGACGAAATTCAGTATCTGTATTTTTTTACTAGTAATAAATATACCCATGTACTAAATGAAGATAAGCCATACATAAACCGTCACCATATATAATAGACACTGAATTTTAGTTTCCAGTGAGTGGGATGGAAGCGAGGGAAAGGCCCCTGCTGGCTAAACGTGGGGGGGGGGGGGGTTACCGCTTCCTTGCCCCCAATTTGTCACTTTGTGACTGTCATAGTGATTTTTATATATGATGCTAAAACCTACATTGAATGAAAACGGAAAATAAGTGCTGCAGTGTCTAACATCACTAGCAATAAGGCAGCGTTGCCATCAGGCGTGGATCCAGAAGTAANACAAGGCATGGATCCAGAATTACGTTTTAGGGAAGGCGGACATAATTTTTCTCGAAGAAAAAATATTGGGATGTGGCTGTTTCGGAAACACGGCCTTGAGTTATACGTGAATGAGTTTGTGCAAGCGGATCTTTGGGATATGGGAATAATATTAAAGTAACAAAATCGATGGTTGTATTTTATTGCTTAAACTGACAGATCCAGGCGAAAAATTATTGGTTTTGCAGTAAAATCAGCAAGTTAGCACGTCGGAGTCACAACATTTACTGCCGGGAAATTTTCGCCCACTCCCAAAATGACAGCCAGTTGCCGCAGGCCCCTACCTGAGATGCTAGCTGCGTAGTCGTATACCCGTTCAAAGAAGTCCGCATTTATCTTAATCGTGATACAAGACTCTAAGACCACTAAATTATAGTATCGGAATCGATCACCGTGCAACATGACATCACCATTTCCGCCCTGGTGCCCCATGTGTCAGTATGATTTTAAAGACGTATTCGCCAGATACTTCCACAAGAGTTTTGGTGTAAGTTCGGATTAAGTTTAGTGTGTAAGGCTGACATCTAATTATTCTGACTGCATAAACCAGGGACATCAACAGAAAAAAAATCACTTAAAAGTGCTGTGGTTACGTAGGCTTGTAACTTGAATTATTTTTAATATTTCCTGCGAACGAAGGTTACGAAATCTAAAACAGAAAAATGCATTAGTTTACAATTTTAAAACAACTTTTAAAAACAGAGAATATTAAAAAGTAGAGAGGCGACTGTAGAGGTGTTCGCACAAATATCTTGTCGTTCTTTCTTTTTTGGCCTCTCGCACTCGATAGGCATGTGACGCAATATACATTCACACACACACACGCACACACCAATGCTGAAACAGTCTCCCCTTTGGAAACTACTACTTTCCCTTTTTTCCACCGAGAGGTATTATAATTCTTATATATATAAAGTGGCCATTTCTTTGTTAACGATAAAACACAATACAGGTGTGAAAAGGCTATGGGCACATGAACTACCCCAGCAACGGCTTCCGTCGCCCAAACTATGTGATAAATGATTCCCATACAAATTTTTTTATATATGGAATTTAGGTACGCAATTTTATGTAAGGGTCATCATTTGCAACTTTTTTTAAAATACAATACCAAATTATATTTGATACATTTCCACCACAGTTAGACACTAACTGATGTATATACATGGAAGACCCAATATAGGATTACAGCCACAGTAAAAAGGTATAGAAACTACGCATAACGGGATGACTACATAGGAAACCAGTAAGCGAGTGAGTATAAGGTATGAATGATCAAGTGAGAAAATGTTACGAATAAACGTCCTTTATCAGTAAACGCTATACAATCTGTCGTAACTTCTGTAAACCATGTATAATACGAAAAACGTATTGCCCGTGAAAATATTCTTTTGCGATAATTTTCAAAAATGAAATAAATTTTTGACATATGCAATTTTCCAATTACTTAGGCTCAGTCTACTAGCATACTATTTTTTCTGTTACGCCTAAACATAAATTTTATTTGGAACTTTTAGATACGTACTTCTGAATGGTAAGTAAAACCCAAAAATGTAAGTTTCAAAACCTCTGTGTTTAACGACGGTAAAAGCAAAAAGGTCTAACAGCAGAAATGTTGCCCTTGAGGGAATAATTTTTATCAGTTGTATATCAGGACACGCATTGAAAAGTACTTACTGGCTTAGATAAAAATATAAAGTACCTGCCACTTTTTCTGTTAGCTATATTTTAACAAGGAAACAATACACTGCAATAAATTCGCCGTGTACGTTTTTTACAGGAATTCACGCAACATAATGTGATTCTGTTTTGAGAAAATACTAGGAAAATGCAGATCTATAGACTATTCACGGTAAAGTAAGCACTTTTGAAAGCCTCCTCATTTGGAATAATAATCAATAAATATATATTATTTTAGCCTTAGACACTAACTTCCGAATGCGATGGAATATATACACTGTGTTTATTACTTCTATGGTAATATGTATTTTCAAAAGAGGTTAAGGGATTAAAAAAACGTCTGAAAGAAAAAAGTTACTAGGATCTCAAAAGTGCTCACTTTGCCGTGAACAGCCTATAGGTATTTCACTTAATAACTTGTTTTCAACATATTAAACGTAGATTTTAAGAATCCGCCCCACACGTGTGCTCCACAAAAGGGAAACAAAAACTACATTTATTTTCGTGAGCAGCTATATCTTTAATAAACTTCGATGGAGACCGTGATATTATTATTACTATTATTGATCATCTTATATATAATATAAATGGCTGTGTTGTTACTGAAATAGCGTGGCTGTAATTATGAGCTCATCTATGCCGTCGCGTAGAGGCCGCGGTGGCTGAGCGATTAGCCTGCTTGCCTCCCACCAAGGCGAACCGGGTTCAATACCCGACCGGGCCACTCCTGGACCTTCGCATGAGGCAATGATGCGACTGGCCAGCAGGTTTTCTCAGGATCTCCCACTTCCTCCACCCCTTCATTCCAGTGCCGCTCCATACTCACCTCAATCACCCTCAACGGTTATCAAGATATCGCTGTTAAGAGGCACCCAAATATATTTACTCACTCTATGCTGTCACGTTGTAGCTGGGTATATGAGACTTGAAAACGACATACATTATATTTACGACACTTTGTGGGAAAACACAAGGTAACGCCATAGAAAAATAATTATCGCGAACATTTTGATCAAACACTTCACGTATCACACTAAACGTATAAATAAAATAACAGTCTGAAACGTTACCTCATCCAGCAGAAATCCATACTGTTTCAAGAATGTTTGCAAATACTAATTAATATGATTGCATTAATTGTTTGTTATTCACTTTGCCTTATTTTCAACCTGTATTAATTTTCATTTAATTCCGTTCAAATCGCATACATAGACTAATATAATTTAGAATAAATTAACATTCATCTTATGATTTTTTGCGTAACAATAAGATTGGCCTCAAAATTTGTATGTTTCCAGCAATGTAACAGAATAGCAGTGTCATTGCCAGCTTCACCAAAACAAAGAATCCACACTGTATGTCTTTATTACCTGAGTGTAGCCGCGTTCGTGATAACATGGATAACTTAAATTAATTAACTAAAATTTTTAATAAAATATATGAGGCTTTAGTAACCTGGTAAAAAAATTTAAAACTTTTTATGGCCATTGTGTAACTATTCACTTTTATATTGCACAATTCAACGTAATAGCAAATTTTTATTACAATAAATTAACTGCTATTACTCTAACACAGAAATAAAAAGAAATTTCAATTATATACTAGAATGAGTAAAGCTCAAAGTTTAAGGTACCATTCACTGTCTTTCACCAAAATAGTTGAAATAATTTCCCAGCATTATGGTATGACGGTATTGCGAATAGTCTCGAGGTCAAACTCACATGTGCATCGCGCACTATTCTCCTCTCTTCTTCTCGCCTAGTTACTGGCCGTTATACTCGCCTTGGCTACTGACTACCTGATGAGTGTGTTTCGAACAGCTGGAGGATGGAGTTGGAAGGGTCCAGCGGCAACACCGTCGACATGCAACAATATTGAAGCTATAATATCGCGTGAAGAATTACGGAACATTGCATTTTCCTCCAACTTTCTTCAGCCTTCATGAGTTTATTCATACGTTTTCCTAAATTACATATCTTCATTATGAAAACTGTTTTTACATTTAAATTTAACCATATAATTATGCAAATTATAAATGCAACAGGAAGCGCATAATTTTAATTAAAATTACAAAATATCTTACTATCTGAACATCGATATTTCGCGGCAACATAAATTAATGTATTTTCGGTGCTGTCGTATGCTTGGCTAATTCATAGAAATATAATTTTAGCCGCTTGAATTATATTCTTATTTATCTCTTTCTAGAACAACACTTTGGAATTTTTCCATATACGGTTAATGGTATTGGTATTGTATTGCACAACTCAAGTGCGTGATTCGTGTTTTATTTTTCAAATTCAAACATAATATCACAAATCTTTCTAAACTTATTAAACTTATCATTAAAATCTATATCCCGTTCATATGATATATGTTACAAATATTTTACTTGTAACATTTTATTTTCTGTTGCTTCATTTTCGTTCCTACAGGCAATTTGCCTTTAAACGACATCTTAATTGTTTAAAAAGAAGAAATTTGCAATGTATAAGTGCTTTTTAACTTATTAAAAATATTTTATGCATATTGAAGTTTTATGCCCTATATTGTGAGGCAACTTGGTCGTCAGCATAAAAGAATGAATTTGAGTTTATATTTTTCGCAAACATGAAAAAGAATAATTGTTACGTTTCAAACATGACGACATATATTTTAAAAAGTGTTGGAGGAAGGCTGTATCTTTGTCTTGATCCTTTATTGGTGGAAATATGTTCCGTTCGTTGAGCGTTTATTTCCAGAAACACAGTGGTTTCATCATAAAGCCATATAATATGAAGGTGATATCCAAGTCACTGCATTAGTTCAAGGAAATTCTAGGTGTGTTTCGCAATTAAATTCCTCGTTTCTTCAAATATCCCTTTTTTTAATAAATACATCTGCATTGAATTATATTTATATGTTCGTTTCAGTGCCCGAACCTTAAGAAACTATACATCTGTATAATTCATGATTTCTCCTTGTGAACAATTTTCTTTGCAGAGTGACAGACCTCCTAGCCGTGTTGTCGCGCAGGTAATCCGCAAATCCGCAGGTGATCCGCGACTACTTCCTCTTCAGTATGTTCGAGACCATAGTAG
>NQII01007787.1:14484-81869 GCA_002778355.1 Clitarchus hookeri | reverse complement strand
TATTTTCTTTGACACAGTTAAATTTTCATAATGCGCATAGTATGTAAAAGTAAGAAATAAGTATGATGATAAAATGCCACCAATTCACGAATAACTACTGCATACGTTTGCTAGGAATATATATCGCTTCATTATATAAATATTTTTATATAATTTTTGGATAATTCAGGTACATCATTTTTCCTTCCAGAAAATTGTCCACCGCACACTGCCAACAATTTTTAAAAATTCACTACATTTTACACTGACCAATAAACAAACAATTATGACCACTAAGTAACAATTGAAATCCACCAAACTTGGTGTAAAATCCTCTGAGTTGGCAACGCTGCAGCCTCTGCGAGAGTGCGAGGGGTGGGGTGTTGTTTTTTTGCCACTGGCCGGAGGGTGAGAGCGCATCTTTTGTAGCATGTGAGAAGGGGGTGGGGTTACGGGCGCTGGAGATAGTGCCGCGGCAGGGCCTTTAATGATGAATGATCTGCTCCGCGATGCGCGGTGGTTAGAGGGATGCTGCGAGGAGAGAGAGATGTACCGGAGAGGAAGTCCGTGTGTTTTTACTTTCGCTCGAGAGGAGGCTCCTTATCGCGGCGGGCAGCATCCGGAGACACACACCCGCGTGGAGCCATCCGTCTCAAACAATTTCCTTTTGTCCGGCGTCTCGTGGCTCGTGAAGAGGGCAGGAAGGAGGAGGGGGGCAGAGACCCCCGTCGTTCATCTGGAGCCCCCTCCCCCGCTGCCTGACACGCTAGGACCGGACCCCACACGAGGCGGTGCATCTCAAGGTCACGGCCGAGATCACCACTGGGGTTGTTACCGGAGTCAGCAGGACTCTCGCGGCCTGAAGCTGTCAGTGTGGAGGTAGTCGGCGCGTGCTCATGATTTATGTTTCAAAAATTCCGCATACACACACTTTTTTTTCCCCCCTAACAGAGAATCAGTAGTTCTTTTTAACGCCCGGCTTCACCCCTTTTGCATAAATTCTTCGTTTCCGCGTCATAATTTCGGATTCAAAGCAATTGCTGACAGTGGACAGTTATAGAAAATTTATATTTTACGAGTTGTTTAATATTTGTGTGCGTAATTTTAATTTGCTTGTTGTAGAAAGTCGGGAACTTATTTATATTTTATCAATAATTTCCCGCTTTTTTGCAAGCAGGAAAATTACACACAAAAGTATTAAACAGCTAATGAGTTGTAAATTTTCTATAAACAAACATGCCCAATAATACCTCTGAAACTGAAATTAAGACTCGAAAACGACGAATTTCTGAAAAGGGGGTGAAACGGAGCCTTAAACTTTTCTTTTAGTGAATGCATTCACATTTCTCTTTCGACCGTTCCGCCCACACTTTAAAGAACTTCCGCAGTTTCAACCTACCAAAGTCAGTGATTAAAAATATATCGAATGGTTAACGTCTCTGAACTGTCATATTTTTTAACACACACACTTTATCTTGGGGACAAACGTGTTCACAGGACGTATCGCAAAAGGAAAAATTAGAGCCTGAATTTCAATATCAGAAGTACATTTAACTTTGAATTTGCGACCAGTTGTTCTAATTTGTCGTGAAAATACCAGTTATGTCAAGAAGCACTAAAACGCAGACAATTGAGGCACAGTGTAACCAATCTAGCGGGACAAAATTCAGAAACAAATTTAAGCGATATTGTATGACATTTTATGACAGTTATTTGCTCTTATAGGGTTTTTAACCTACTTTCTTAAGGAAAGGTAGGTTTATGAGATCACTTTCCTGCCAGTGTGTGTCCGGCTGCGTTTGCCGATGTGTGTGTGTGTAGTTGGGTGGGTGGCTCCATGCGGGTGCCCACCTCCAAACTGTGTAAACCGAATTTCATCAAACTAGGTAGACATATAAAACGCACTAAGGACCTCTCACTTTTATAATTATCGACCACACCAGATATGTATTTAAAAAAATGTAAGCCATTTTGATATCTAGGGTACTATGTCATATCTCTGGAACCATTCAACCGATTTTAACATAAAAATTTTTTTTGACTGTACATCATGTTAGCATTGATGTTAAATATGAATACTAATGTTAATCCGCCATTTTTCAAGAGAGCATTACTTTAAAACACCGTGTATATACATCATAGCTTGAAAACTATTCAAACGGTTCTCACCAAATTTGGCAAGTAAGTAATACTACGGTAAATCATCCAAACATACAATATTTAAGTGGCTAAGGCACTTATTTTTAAAATGGCGGGCATACAAATATCTTAGGTATATTTCCTATATTACCGTATTGGAAATCCAGTTTCGACAAAACTTTATACACTTAGAGGCATCATATATGCTAACATATAGCCACTTTTTTCCCGCCATTTTGTGAGATATCACTACATGAAATGAAGTTTTTATGTAACTTCTCGTGAAACAGTAAGCAGATTCCCACAAAATCGGGCAAACAAGTAGTACTATGGTAGGACATATAAATTTATNCTTCTCGTGAAACAGTAAGCAGATTCCCACAAAATCGGGCAAACAAGTAGTACTATGGTAGGACATATAAATTTATGTAGTTGTATAGGTCAGGCACTTATTTTCAAAATGACGACCATATAAACATTTTAGCCTAGTATGTTAAATCTACTAAACCTGGCTGTCAATTTCAACATAACTTTGTATTCTGGCAGTTTATATTACAACCATAAAATGTGCCCACACAATATATTTTTAGTGCACCATTGAGTAAGATAGTGCAGAGAGTGAAGAGAGTCGTTACTCATATAATGGGCTTGGATTGGTTACATGTAAATACATTTAAATAATTTGTGTACCATATTTATGCCAACAAAATAGACGAGGCAGAGAATAATTTGCAAATTCCAACATCGCGTAATAATTAGACTTCAAGAGAGGAGACCAGAAATTAAGTTGAAATAACTTTTTGCGTGGTTCCACTATACCCTATGTTCAATTTCGGTACGAATTAACAAAACCGTCTTAAATATTTTACAATAAAGAAAAAAAATTAAAATTTAATAATAAATACAGATTTTGATTTCACATACCCTATGCCTATATGAAGTAATATGGCTACCAAAAATAAACTTTTTTGCTTGAAACTAGAAATGATACTTGCAAGCTGAATTTCGCGAGCCTGNGTAATATGGCTACCAAAAATAAACTTTTTTGCTTGAAACTAGAAATGATACTTGCAAGCTGAATTTCGCGAGCCTGTCTCCTAAGAGTTCGCAAATTACATTCGCCTACCTAAATGCCTGTACGTATTCGCTTGCTTACGAGCCGACTTGCGAAAAAATGTGGTCTGCTACATTATTATTTAAAAAGAATGTATAAAAACATTCATTGTGAGCATATGATTCAGACTCCGGCTGAAAATAACGAAATATTTTTTAATACAACGTTTGCCTTTAAAATGTTTTCAAATTGGTAAATACGATGAATTGAAATTGAAAAAGCTCTCCAACAAACGTGTTCATGAGCCATATATGCATTGATTAAAACAATTTAAAACCAAATGCTTAATACATTAAACATTTATGTAATTGTACGAGGGAATGGCAGCTTCTTCGTTGGTGGCAACTATAAAATATTTTAAAATAACGTTGAGTCGTTGCTTAAGTAGCTCAGTGGCTAGAGTACCTGACTTTTGTTCGAGAGGTTGTGGGTTCAAATTTCCAGACCCCCGTGAGTATTTTTTATTTTTTTCATGGTAAAATGTAAAATTTACATAATTTAACTTTTATAAACCGATTTTGCATTAAAAATACATTTTACTGTTTTTTTTTTTTAGATTTAAGAATTTTTCTAATGATAAATGAAATCAATTTAAATAAAATAATTATAATTATTTATAAACGTATCGGTTCCTAGATGTCTTATCGATTTACGATTGAATTGACAAGATCAGCCAGATGCCTGACCCGCGAGAGCGGTGTGGGAAAGGTGCTGNGTCTTATCGATTTACGATTGAATTGACAAGATCAGCCAGATGCCTGACCCGCGAGAGCGGTGTGGGAAAGGTGCTGGGCAGCTGGTAGGGGCGTACCTCTTAAATCCAATATGGTTGTCCAGACGATGGGTTACATAATCGATATGACATTACGATCGTGTGCGCCTTGAAAATATGAGCCCGGTGATATATAACACTCAATACTTACTACTTTAAGTTTTTTAATTATAAAAATTAATTTCAATTAAAAATTTTTTTAATAATTTTATTTATTTGCTTTTCAGATTCCTTATTTTGGCTGATGTTCTGGATACCTCAGCCACAACGAGGAATCGGTCAGCCACATTGAGGAGCAAGCACTTTTTTCAGAAATTTTTGGAAAAAAGGGGAAAATTTTGAGGAGGAAAAAGGAAAATTTAAAGNTGAGGAGCAAGCACTTTTTTCAGAAATTTTTGGAAAAAAGGGGAAAATTTTGAGGAGGAAAAAGGAAAATTTAAAGGGAAAAAACTGGCTGTAAAGGGGGAAATAGTTAATTTTTATGGGAAAACGGAAACTTTTTTAGGAAAAAACTTAGCCACTGCCTTCGTCGGACATACCAAACCCTACTACTACAGTACAATAATATTTTTTGTTGTATGTAAAAATCTATACTATAAAGAGTATAAAGGCTATTGTACGAAAATAATGCTTGTGTATAATTTTATCCCCTTAATTCACAGGTCATTCAGATTTGTGTTCATCGGGAATACTTACGGTCCCAATTAATCCGGATAAACGGCTATCTGCTACGTGTGTGCGAGAATACCGAAAATAATTCCCCGCTCGCCAGTATCCAGTCCACTGTTATTTTTTAGAGAATATGTATGACTAAATATATATATATGTGTGTGTGTGTGTGTGTGTTTTGTTCACTGTTAATTGAGCACTTTTAAATACTCTGCTTAGTATCTACTTAACTTCTCATTTCTTATCCTTCCGCCATATGCACTATTTACCTAGTGCCTTTATTTATGCGCCTTTCCAGTGAAAACCTGAAATTGTTAGTAGCACACTGTAAATATGTTACTAATGTGTATAAAGCAAAATACACTAAACTGATTTGCCATAAACCTTATCATCACACTCGCAATACAAAGTTAAGACATACATTTATTTTTCTTAATTCGCTGTCAACTTAACTGAGAGCCTGCAAGTCCGTGCGTGCGTGCGTGCGGTAACGCATGCGGAGTTATGGTCAGTGATTTTTTTTTTTTTTTTTCAAAAGTTGATTTCACAAGGGCTTCCTTTACCGCGAACAACCTGCGTAGTCTATTTGCGGTATCTTCACGCTTTTGGAATGAAGCCTTTGAAAAATCACCCCATTCATGACATGTTTGGTTGTTACCTAAAAGTGTTATGTATCAGGTGTGTTTTATACTTCGATTTATATAAAAGTGTATTATTTTTCCTTAATTTTAGCTTTTACTTATATTTCATCAAAAAATAAGTGTCTTATTTTTAGTTGAATTAAATTTTTACTTACATTTTATATACAAACATATTTCAATCATAATTTATGTGAATAAAAAAAGAAATGAAATATGAGTGTTGGTAATACGGATCTAGTAATAAATAGTTTTTATGCAAAATATTGTTAAAGTGAACGCGCACGAATACAGTGCGTTGTCCCTTTGGCGTAACTTCCACGACTAGGTTAAAGCTTCGTTTGCACGAGGCGGAGGAATAGCCTGAAAGTAGATCTTAAGCAGTGTTTTAGAAAAGTTGCGAGTAGCCATGAATTGACTTTGACATAACTGCCATAAGATAAACAGAATTATTATTTTAATATTACTTTTTTTCTGNAAGTAGCCATGAATTGACTTTGACATAACTGCCATAAGATAAACAGAATTATTATTTTAATATTACTTTTTTTCTGCGCAGTTTTAATATACGCTGTAGAGCTTCTGTTACCAGAAACAGAAAACAATGTATTTCATTTCTATAGTCTATTCGCGGTAACTCCACACTTTTTNTAGAGCTTCTGTTACCAGAAACAGAAAACAATGTATTTCATTTCTATAGTCTATTCGCGGTAACTCCACACTTTTTTAATCAAACCTTTGAAAATTCACCCTATGTTTGACGTTTCCGATTCTTTCCTAAATACGTCATGTGTCAGAAGCTTTTTATACATTGTTAACATACATGTGTCTTATTTTTGGTTAAATTCAATTTTTACCTACATTTTATATACAAATTATAATATTCAATATTTAATTAATACGAAATAAAACGGGGCGAAAATGGGTGCGTTGGTAATGCCTAGTAATAAATAGTTCTCATGCAAAATATTATTAAACGGAGTGCGCACGTGTGCGGTGCGTTGTCCCGTTGGTGTTATTTTCCAGACTTATGGTTAAGGGCGCCCGTCTACCTGGCGCTTGAACTGCGTTGCAGAGTGTTCGAAATACACGTTTTTCAACGAAACTATTAAGCGTGCGTCCAACATGCTGATCTACGAAAATAACACACCATTCAGACGAGAGCTGTTAAGTACTTTCAAAATATCACGTACGTTAGAAACATCAATTCAGAGTACTCCAAAACCGCTAAAAACTGCCTTTCCAAGGCGCTGTAGCTCAAAATGCACGCATCAGATACATACAAAACTACTATAGGGGCCTTCATTGAACCTTCCTAAAGACTTCCCACTAATAAAATAATATGGTCACCGCTGAAAGTCCCATAGGTACACGCAGCACGACGAGAACACTACACGCTAGTTCCAGAGCCTTGCGCTTAGCGGCGATGGCGTACTTGATGCGCGTGGCAGTGTCGCCCTTATCGCTCCCGCGGTTCTCGGCCTAAACGTGGGAAAAAGTTCCAGGTAGACGGGGGCCTTAAGCTTTATTCGCGTTAGACGGAGGGATAGCCTGAAAGCATAACTTTGGCATGGCTTCAGAGTTTGAAGTAACCATGAATGGACCGTAGGAAGGTTTCGAAGTTCCGGGCGCTCTGCAGGTGGTCTCGTCGAAGCATCTCCTTCTGTTCCTCTTCGCCAGAGCAGCGTGACGCCTTCCTAGTCACGGCCTCCGCGGGAGCCTGTAATGAGCGACTGCCTGCATAAGCAAGCGTGTAATGAGGCGAAGCACAGAGTTTTACTGCGGGAGATTGAAAAATAATAGACGTTTAATTGTGGATTACGTTGCCTAATTTGGCGCAGCTCACAGCCCTGGCATTAAGGACGCGCAAGAAGGAAATAATTGCGAAAAGAGAATTTGAATNATTAAGGACGCGCAAGAAGGAAATAATTGCGAAAAGAGAATTTGAATGCCTGTTTGTTCCAGGTGTTGTTGTAAAGGGGAAATAAGGGGGGAGATATTCAAAAAAATTATTTTCCATGTTCCAAGAAAAATGATGGTTGCTAAACTGAGACGATAGATTAAGACAGTAACGTGGTGAAAATACGATTTGCACAGTGAATAGTCTAGTCAAGTTAGGAATAATTGTACAGGTTTTACCTAAGAAAATTGCAAATTAGTTTAGTTACATACTAGATTTAAATTTCTTCAAAATAAAATTACCTCAACCGTTATTTTTATTTTTATTTTTATTCCATCTTGATCCGTGTGATGTACACAAACAGACAAGTAGAAGTTTATAAGCATACAATGAGAAGTATTAAATATTTATCAAGTTAGAAGTAAACCTTTTAGTTATATGTGTTTATCGGCAGCCATAAAAGAGCATAACCTATTTCCTAAACAAGAAGGGGAAATTTTTTTCACCTTCGAAAGAAAATGACGACTTTTTAATAAGTAATATGTTGGAGAAATAAATAATTTGGACAAAATATGGTGGCTTAACTTGTGATATATAGTGCAAGAATTGTGCGATTATAGCTGTTTGACCAGGCAACTAATATATAGAACACGATAATTTTTCGTGTGCAGTGCACATGTAAATAATACATTATCTGTTTCCGATATTCAATATTCGGTTGTTATTTGTGCATGTGTTTCTTTTGGCCATATTCTGGTGTTTTCTTGGCATGAAACGTAACTTTACAATGGGGAATGTCAGGAGTATTAATATTTCATTCTTTTTTTTGGGTAGACATTTTGATGGGAAATGTCTTCACGCGTCCTAAAAAAACAGGACTGCCATGTTACGAAACCTGTTCCTTTCTAAAAGCGGTGAAAATTGTTTGGCATGACGTAGGGTATGTTCAGTTGAGTACGGGTCTGTTAAACTGTTTATGTAAAATATTCCTCTTTTTTTTCGTGATATCTATGGTTTTATGAATTTAAAATTCGTCTATTTTCTCGATTGGTTGAAGCCGTTTTCTGTTTACTCTCAAATAAAAAAATTGTTCTAAACTAGCTCTCTGCTTCCATTCTTTTGAGTTACAAAAATTGAAATCAGGTTGAACCATTTTCTCTACAGTTCAGAGTGTACTTTACACTGTTAATGTAAAATTCTTTGCAGCCAGCTTGTTTATTAAAATCGTTTTATAGCAGGTAAACATCTATTTGAGATCAAATTAATTTACTTGTGTTTTAATATCGCAAAACTTAGCTGTGATATTGAGTTGTAAATAATTCCCTTACAAATCAGGTATTTCCGTGATATCCGGGGGTAACGACCATGGAGTTTTATCTACCACCAAAATGTAGAGGCCGTATCTGCAAGACTTCTCATTGAATGATTTTCAGTACTGCTCTTACTTGTGTTGTTGTGATGCTGCATTTGTTCTCCAAGTCAAAAAAAAATTAATTTTTTAATTGTATGTTTTTTAAAAATGTTATGGGGATATCATCACTAAAACAGAAGCGAGATAAATTCTAATTACTGTGAGTACTCGAGTGCAATTCAAATAACTTATGTAGGGGTCGAGGCTTCTTGCGTACGAGGATAGACTAAGATAATGAACACGATAGTAAAAATATAAAGTTTCATGTTCATAAATATAAACGCATTAAAAATACTTTATAAAAATAGATTTTTTAATTTCACAATCATATATATAATCTAAAATTTATTTATTATAATATTTCGGTAATATTTAGGCTGTTACGAATAACAGTACAAACTGCTTTATGAAACACATTTATAATGTAAAAGTATCTGTATAGTGTAGACAGGCGTTATAACGTGTGATACTTTATTAACTTTTGTAGTATATATATAAACTTGTGGCAAACTAGTATAAAATACAACATACTTCTCAAACAGCTTTGGAAGCCTAGGGTATCTTGTCAAATAGCATTAAAGAAATATGAAGTTTAAGTGAAAATGTATATATATTAAGGACCCAAAACTTATAACAGTAGTGTGGGGCGAACATAGCTTCCACTCATTTTCATAGTCTGAGAAATAAGGAAGTGAGGAATGAATATATGTTGGAGCGGCGCTTTGATGTGCCTGAAACACATATTTAAGTCCCGCTGAGCCAGTGAGTATGTACTGGGTATTCAACTATGGTCGGGACGGCAAACTCTGAAGACCGAACGAATATCCAGCAGTCTAGAAACACAAAATGTGGCGATGTAAATAGTTTCCGAAGATTCATGCACTTGCCAGCGCCTGCGAGGGTATGCAACCGTAATAATATGGGCACGTACCAGGTTGCGTACTCGCAGGAAACTTCAGATAACAAGACACTTTTATTATTTATTTTTTACAGATTTGCTTAATAGTATTCCGTGATGTTGCAGTAAGTTCGTAATTGCAGTCAACGTTAGGCAACAACGATGTAAATTGGCCAAAAGGTCTTTGTTGAATTTTTTTTTAACTTGCAAAGAAATTGGTACATAGTAGCTGAGTGAAAGAAATTTTCGTTCTCGTCTCGTTAACTTTCTAAAACCAGTATAATAGTTGCCGGGCCGATCGAAGCATTTTATCAGGACTTTGAAATGACTCCAAAGAAATTATTTTGCTGGAACACGTGTTTGTTTTGTTGCAGCTATTCGAAAGGTTGGAGGGTGAGGAACGGAACGAATAAATCTTACTCCGAGTGGAGAATATCGGGTAAAGGACATTATTGGTTCTTTTATTTGGTAGTAGCGCAGAAGGGCAATGTGCCCTTATCAGGGTCCTGGCGCTCGGCAAGATCACTGGGTAGGAACATATCTCAGGCAGGACCGGGTCCGTCACGACTGCCCATTGTTGCAGGGGGACCTGGGGGTCGCCGGCTATTAGCATCACGGCAGCAGCGGGAACAATGGCTGCAGATCCCAGCAGCGCCTGCCTGCGGACCGCCGAGGCTGTGTTACTGCGAACGCGTTTATTGGCGGCCATCTTCGATGCGCGTGTGGGTTTCCGCCCGTCATTTTTCAACATAGCATTCCGACCTAACAAGGACCGCGGTGGTGTGGTGGTTATACTACTGGCATCACACCTAGGCGAATAGGGCTCGATTCCCAGCGGGGTCGCTCCCGGATTTTCGCATGTGGGAATCGTGTCGGATGATGCCGCTGTTCAGCGGGTTTTCTCGGAGGTCTCCCGTTTCCCCCGCCTCATCATTCCGGCGCTGCTCGTTACTCACCTCGTTCAGTCCTATCGACTCTTAAGGCCTCGATATTAAGTAGCGCCCGTAACACTTCGATCGAACAGCACCTCCAAAATCAGCCTATAATGCACCGAGGAAAAGGTTTTGTTGAATCAGACAAAACTAAATATCAAATGATTTGTCTCGTGGGCAAAGATAATCTCAGCGAGGGCCAGTCTGATCAGCCCACGCTACTTACTCTCAACTTTCCATGGCACTTGTAAGTTTTCTTACGGGCACGAAAGGAATTTATTGTAATCAAATGTTTTATAGCAAGGGACAACAAAATGTCGTGACTTCCAAGACCTGGAGGGTAGACTCCGCTGACCTGTGTATTCTATAATCTCACGTATCTGTACATTGGTTGCTGAGCCGGTGAGCGACCAATTTTACCCCAGCTCAACGGACACGATATTCTGTCCTTATTTACTTGCAGAAATATTATTGGCTCATCATATTTCTCTAGGGCGTTGCTAATTAACTTGCAAATATAAGGGAGAGGTACACTTGTCCGAAGTTTGGCTTGTCCTTTAAAAATACGTGAAATTGTAGGGTTCATATTTATATACACCAATACCGAACATTCTTCTTATTTACGCTTGGGCTCACACACAACCCTTAATGACAGTTTTCTAGCTTATTTCAGTTGTTTAAGGACAGTTATTTTGAAACTACAACTATACCTCTTTGGCAGTATACATTACGGTATAGAACAATCATTACTTTTGAACTTTTTTTAGAGTAATTGTTACGTAATTAGTGGAGCACTATTTTTCAATTACTGTATCAGTATATTTTTCTATTTCACAATTACCAGATAACGCGTGAGTGAAATTTGGGGACTATATTTTAAGGCATTTGCGAAATGTTAACGTGCATTAATAATAAATATTTAGTTATCTAATTGTAAAGAAAGTTATGACCATAAATGGAAGGTCCAACATGGCGGATAATACCGAGCCTTAGGCGTGGCGAAACTTGCAACATATTTTCACCGGAGTTGTCTCACGAGTTATTTTTTATGGTCTATTCGCAGTATATTCATTCTCACTTATTGATTGAATCATAACTTTGAAAAATCACCCCGAATATGGAACTTTTCGTTTTTTCCTAAATATGCCACGCATCAAAAACGGTTTGTATACTTCTGTTAGCCTAGTACCTTATATTTTTATTAGAGTAAACTTTAACTCGTATTTTATTTATAAATTATAACATTTAAATAACAATTAATATGAAAAAAACAGAGAGAAAACAGGTATGTTTGTAATATTAGGTATAAACCGTTCACAGTAAAATGAGTACTTTTAGGTCCTAGTTACTTTTTTCCTATCAGCCATTTTTTATAATTCCAACACTTTTTAAAATAAACATTGCCATGTTAGTATTAATCACAGTGCATATATTTCACTGGACTCGAAATTTAAGGTCTAAGTATACAATCAAATTAATTTATTGACTATTACTCCAAATGAGAGGGCTTCAAAAAGTGCTCACTTTACCGTGAATAGCAGATAAGAAACAGTTCTAATGCAAAATGTTATTAAACTGAGTGCACATAAATGCGGCGCGTTCTCCGTTTAGTGTAATTTTCTAGACTTCGTTAAGCTTTATTCGCATGGGGTGAAGAAACAGTCTGAATGAACCACTCCAGCAGTGCTTCAGAACAGTTGGAAGTACTCATAAATTGACTATAAATTCGGAATAATTCCAATGTCATTTTATTTTTAATGGCAAACTCAACCGATAAATTAGCAGAGACATGAAATATTGGCGGATTCACTAAGTGCAATCTAAGATTTCAAATACTCATATTTGTGTTAATTTTGCTATTGGTCCACGACTCACTCGACATCTTCGAGACTTATCCCAGTCAATAATAAGCATGCAGCAAATCCACGCTCCAATCACGGCCTCCTTTTAACGCAGAAGCAACTAACAAGTTTTTTGCTGTATACAAACAACAGTGAAGTCTGTTTGCCGGCACGTCGCTGTAATCAAGGATTTCCCCATCCTGTGTCCATCAGTAATTACGCGGTCCTGCATTCCTGGAGATTCTTTGTCGTTTACAACGCCAGCAAGACCTCACGATGACTGCATTAGCAGCAAGACCACCTATTTTTTTTACCCGAAAAGTTTTACGCGCAGGATAATATCGTGAATACACACCTACACATTTAATTAGGTTATCGACCGCATGTCTCCGTGGGAAAATCTTTTCTTTCGTGACTTGGTCTATCCGAATTATGTAACTCCAATACTGAACTTGTTGTGTAATTCGCGGGCAGACAGCTAATGCACGTAACGATTAAAATAACCCAATCACGAATGAGGATCGGAGCTAAAGTGTTTTGGAGTACAAATATTTGATGAATAATCTCGTAAAAATCAGATTTTCCCTAGCTAGTAGAGAAGTTACACGACGGGCGGTCATAATTGCGCTTTGTAATGTGTCTGCCGCGTGTCCTGTTTTAGTGTGAAGGTGCACAGAGAAAAAAATATTTTGGTGGGAACACATCCTACCACTTATATTTGTATTCACCACAAAGTTATTTTTTCGTTTGCCACAACAGTAGATAGGTACTTCTTCTTCCGATGGCCCAGCAACATTGGTAATGTTTTGGCCCCCTCAACAATGCCTCGCCATTTTTTTTTTATCTTCAGCCATATTCTCCCAATCATGGCGTCGTCCAAGTTCTGACGGATATCTTACTATAATATCCTTCCACCATTACCTTGGTCTTCCTGGAGGTTTTATTCCAACTTAAATTACAACATAAATTCTCTTTATGGCACGAGTCTGATTTGATCGGGCCACATGTCCTTCCCCCCCTACCGCCCCCCCCCAATTATTCTACGTGGCCTAACATTACTAGAAATGAGCATTTGTTTTGTAAATTTTGTTGTTGGTAGATAAGTACACACAGCCAAGATTGACTGGTGGTTCGTTTGATGTGCGCGTAGCGTGTCCGTTTTCTGATTGGAAACGCGACGCTTTGGGAGCGGACCTTGTATCTTATTGGCTACTTCGTGATGGGAAAGGTTCCCTACTGGTCGAAGTGCCGACTGGCGAGTAAGCTTCCAACCGGTAATTGTCGAATGGCAGCCCGACATGACGCCATTTTTCTGGCGTGTGGGGCTGTGTTTTCGTTGAAAAGAGGAAGTGTTCGAAGAAGACCAACAGCTCTCGTTGGAACAACCCGACTCTCTTGCTCGGGGAACTGGGTCACGAGGGGAGATATCAGCGGTGCCCTTCAGTCCGTTACCCTGGTGGCGTGAGCGGGGCGCGAGGCAGCACGAATTTCCCCCCGAGCTCGGATGGCGGCGCCGACCTTCCGCAACGACGTCGGCCGGTGCTCCCCTCCGTGACCGGGAAACGGCGCGGGACTGCCGGAGGTCAGGTCTGCGCAGATGGAGACGTTAACGGAGCTGGGTCAGTCCTTCCTGCCCTTCCCACCGTTGCTACACTTCTCCTCGTGACGTGGCATTACACTCAGGTGCATACAAATTCTCGGTACCCTGAAAAAAATATTTTATATCACCTCGTGGGAGTTCTCCTTACCAATTTATTTTTCTGTGGTGTATCCAAAATATTTTTGTTGTCATTTATTTAACACATCTAGAGAATTCAACTGATAACAAACTAGTTTTCAGACATATCCACGTTTTAACCCTTTCAGGTATCATGATAATTATGTTGGAAGTTGTACACGAAGTGGACTTAACGACGTGCGCTTTGTTGTCGCTGCTAAACCATGGAGTACTTAAGGCTACNACGTTTTAACCCTTTCAGGTATCATGATAATTATGTTGGAAGTTGTACACGAAGTGGACTTAACGACGTGCGCTTTGTTGTCGCTGCTAAACCATGGAGTACTTAAGGCTACAGAGGTAAAACAGCCACTTATACCATGAACTACAGCTGCACGCGCCAGCAAAATGACGTCACTGGCCAGCAAGATGTCGGAACGCCGTTCGCCAATCAGTGCGTGGTAACTTACGCGCTAGCCGGAAGCTCGACCTGTAGTGAACCTTTCGCGCCACGCAGAAGCCAATCAGAGATAAGGCCCACTTACACAGCCTCGTATCAGATCACCCACAAGGAAGGGGTTAAAAACATCGGGTACTAAGTCCTTGCTGTGGACAGAACCGAGCTTAACTATCCTTGGTCCTTGTAGGCCCAGTGTCCATAATTGTGGGCTTAATGCACAGGTGGTTATTTTTGGCCGCTACTGTACACTTCCAGGCTCGGTGCCCAACGTTCTCACTTGTATGGGTAAACTGCTATTTTGTTATAGGTAATGAATGGTTGGTATTACTATCTTTAGGGTCCCTCCTGCCNCACTTGTATGGGTAAACTGCTATTTTGTTATAGGTAATGAATGGTTGGTATTACTATCTTTAGGGTCCCTCCTGCCTACACGGTTTTTCTCCTTTTTCGGCCGCGAAGCGCGGGAGCTATAAGGGTTACAGTGGCACGCGCTAGAAGAGCGCCATAGGCACTACACGCAAGGCTAAGAACTGGCGTGCAGTGTTCTCGTAGTGCTGTGTGTACCTATAAGACTTTCAGCGGTGATCCTGTATTTTTATTGATGAAAAATCTCTAGTAAAGTTCAATACAGGTTCCTATCGTAGTNGAGCTATAAGGGTTACAGTGGCACGCGCTAGAAGAGCGCCATAGGCACTACACGCAAGGCTAAGAACTGGCGTGCATTTTTCTCGTAGTGCTGTGTGTACCTATAGGACTTTCAGCGGTGATCCTGTATTTTTATTGATGAAAAATCTCTAGTAAAGTTCAATACAGGTTCCTATCGTAGTTTGGCTCGTGTCCGGCTAGTATGTTTTAAGATACAGCAGTCTGAAAAAGTAGTTTTCAACAATATTGGTGGGTCCCGAAATAATACTTACAACATGCGTGGTAACTTTAAAGTACCATTCCATCCTCGTCTGGGGTATGTCTTTTCGTAGGTGAACATACTGGGGGCACGTTTAAGAGTTTCGTCAAAACCTAAGACTTCAAACACTCTGCAACGCGGTTCAAGCGCCAGCCAGGCGGAACCCTTAACCAGCATTCAAATTACCGGACAGGCGGACAGGTGGGCGGCGATGGAAGGCAGCACGGGGGAGGGAACAGCACGGTGCCTATGATCGCCATATACGGGGCTGAGTGATATTGACAGGTAGAGGAGAGGCTCCCGCCCACAGACGGCATTGTCGGCGGGAGAAGCGCATATACTGTGTTGCACGCCGCTTTCTTGCTGCGTAATGGCCTCCCCATCACGAATCCTCTTCCCGGACAACGCAGTCTTTGAAAACGTGTGTACTCGAGCTTGGTGCAGTGAAGGTTAGGCACGCGTGAAGTTAACGAGACATTAATTAAATAAAAAAACTTAGTTTTTAGTCAAGAGGGTATGATAACAACTTGTTTGGAGTTGGAAAGAGAAATAAAGAGAGAGAGAGAGAGAGAGAGAGATTAAGAAAGAGCATAATAAAATACAAATTTTTAGTCAGCGTGGATATGCGACCCGCTCTCAGAGACACTAATGTGCAGAGCGCACAAGAAGGTTAGGGTCTCATTCTACTCCACTGTGGATAACTGATTCGTAAACTGTGATAGTGATATAGGATTTGAATGGTACTAATTTATATTGACAAACGTAAAGACTGGAAAAACTGAAGCTGAAACAGTAGTATAAAATAGGGGAGTTGAGCGCATCGGGACCTGGGAACGGAGCACGGAGCTGTTCATGCTAATGTCATTCCGGTACCTCTGCGGCCATCTTGTCCACTATGATGGATGTTGGAGACCTTGATCTTTGGTATTAATTGCCGTAATATTTGACCTTGAAACAATTTAAAAAATCTCAGAAAATCCCAAAAAAAAACATTCGAATTTTTATCTAATTAAAAAAAATGTTTTATTATATAGATATTAAGAGTTATCTAAAAATTATTTTTAAATGTCATTAAAGGTTATGTAAAAATTGTTTATTTAAAATTATTTAACAATTTATTATATACTAATTTATTTTTTAAAAATTTCAATTCAGTAGGTGCCCCACCCCCTTCCCTTCCTGGCGACCACGTCCAGCAGACGACTTACCCTCACCAATTGCTATTGGCTGTTTAGTCAGCAGGCCTCCAACCCCACCACTCCCTATTGCTATATATTTAATTTCCCCACCAATTTCTCACCATCGTTCAACTCCCCTCTACCCATCCTCCAATTACTCACCTTCGCTCGATTCCCTTCCATTATATTTAATTGCTCCATCAAAGATTCTCATTAGTTAATAACTCATATTCGTCCGATCCACCACTTACAAGTGTTCGTTTGACCAATTAGTCAGCAGGCCTCCACCCCCACCAATGATTCTCATTGGTCAAATACTCACCTTCGCTAGACTAATTAGACGCGTTCGCTCCTCCCTCTCCACCAACACCATAAATTACTTATGTTCTTTCGAAACCCTATTCCCCTTCATGGCCACTCCTATCGCCTATGTCATTGCGTTGCATGCAGCCATATTGTTTTTATCATTTTCTATTTGTTTGTATGTTTTACACCTAGCTGACTTCAGTGTATTAATTACCGATAATATCACCAGAAGTGCTGCCTATTTAGCCGCCAGGCGGCAGTCATATTTGTTTATGATTTATAGTATAGGTGGTGCTGATGGTGCCCTCCATATTGTATTCTATTTACAAAACAAAGGTAGGGTTAATTTCTCAATTTCGCCACCAGTTGAGATGTTGGTACCAACCCACTCTGTCAATTCAGCCACCAGGCGAGCTGTCGACACTCGTATTTGTTTTACAGACACAAGAAATTCTGTAATATTTCATCCTATTAAAAAATTATTTTTTCAATCAGTGGTATAATATTTACATGCATAATTTATAAATTCGCTATTTTTTTATTTAAAATTGTAATTTGTTCATTTTAAATTTTTTATCTAAATATAAAAATATACACATGGTACCATAGTAATTTATAAAATACTTTTTAATAAAATTTATTTTATTTTCGCGAAAGTAAATTATAATTTTATTCTAGCAAATTAGGTAAGTTTGAAATAAAATACATTTTTATTTACAGGCATTCCTTTTATTCAATAAATTTAATGCCGTCGTACAAGTCCTAGAAAAAAATTACAAAATTCTTTTATAAATATAAATACATATTAATATATGCAACATTGTTTTAGGTTAACGTATTTTATGCATCTCGCTAGTCACACTCGTGTTGTCCTTGTGAGAAAATATCGTGACAATTATTACACCGACATACTGTGCATGGCGGGTTATGTAGGTAACTGCACATTTGAGGACACTTACCGAAGTCACAAGAGATAAGCGTGGAGTAAACCTGGTACCGAGGTACAGATGAGAAATGTACTTGACCTTTACAGGTTTTTGCATGTCTAAGTATATTGACTCTATAGCTGAACTGATTACCGCACCTCTCACACAATATGACATTCAACAGGGATTTTTGGCACAATTTAAACGTGCCTGTCTCCGTACATTGCGGCCGAAAGCAAATTTCTTATCATAAAAGTGATACGAATGACGACGTAATGGTTCAAGCAAACACTCGGATGGACCTGTTGGAGAAGTAGGTACTGGAGCTAAAGAAGCAGGTAATGCCGGAAATGGTGTTCTAGGTAACTCAGCCGNTTTCTTATCATAAAAGTGATACGAATGACGACGTAATGGTTCAAGCAAACACTCGGATGGACCTGTTCGAGATGTAGGTACTGGAGCTAAAGAAGCAGGTAATGCCGGAAATGGTGTTCTAGGTAACTCAGCCGAAAAGTTCGATGGCTNGTAGGTACTGGAGCTAAAGAAGCAGGTAATGCCGGAAATGGTGTTCTAGGTAACTCAGCCGAAAAGTTCGATGGCTCCATTGAAGATTTCGTAGTCGTTACGGCCAAAGAAGTCGATGGTGCTGCACTGGTGGCAGTGGATGCTGGTAGTGATGTAGGTGCTGCAGTCAAAGGCGAAGGAGCTGGAGGATCAGCTGAAGACATCTTTGAAATCGATGTTACTGCACTNATGTAGGTGCTGCAGTCAAAGGCGAAGGAGCTGGAGGATCAGCTGAAGACATCTTTGAAATCGATGTTACTGCACTTGTGGAATGAGATGCTGCAAGTGACGTAGGCATCAAAGCTGAAGAAGTCGATGACGCTAGTAAAAGAGGAGACATCTCACTCGAAGATGAAATCGATGGTGAGAAACCCTTAGTGAGCAATATACACTCCACTGACTCCCCATTACTTATAATATACACGTATGCAAACCCTATAAAGTTATATCGACATTGAACCGATTCATATTACACTAATAACACATTTTTTCGGACACCGACCATCCAATCACCGAGTTGCCACGTGATTCCAGCTGACCAATCGCATGAAGGCATTGAGACATCACATACAGGCAGGTAGGCGGACTTTAGATGCTTATCATTATTTTATATACGAGCAAACACAAACAGGCCAGTCATCAGATCACGCTGAGCCTGCGGAAGACGCCCCCGTCAAAGAAATTTTCTCGAAGAACAAGAAGACGACGAGGAAACAGAAGTTTTAACTTTTTACCACCGTGTCCATGGAAGCACCTCGACCGCACCATTCAACATGCGTACCGCCTACAGACGTACGAAACGCACGGACTAAGGTGGGACGAGGGAAATATGCTGTACAAAGAAATTCCGAACATGTCCGACACTGTCATAATTCCCTATTAGCCTGTGTATGAGCTTGGAAGACGAAAAAAGACGATTTTATACAGGTTGTGAAGGAAGGAAATAATCGGCGCCTGAAATCAGTGCGATTTGCCTTCTGATGTAGTTACCAAACAAGCCGGTATCACCAGTCATTCGCCACTGTTCAACCTCGTCGAGACGTACAGGGAAAGTCTTCACGAGTGTGAAAATATTAGAGCACATCGCAGACGGGTTCATTCTCTGTCCGGGAAACTCCCGAATTTTCGCACTTGGCTATCGTGCGGAACAACGCTGCTGGTCGGCGAGTTTTCTCGGGGTTCTCCAGTTTCCCCCACCCTTACGTTCCGGCGCTGCTCCATTCTAGCCTCATTTCACCCTCACCGGCTCTCAAGACTTCGCTGTTAAGAATCACCCAAATCTCTCAACTCATCTCACACATTGCAGCCAGTGAATAACGTAGGCCATGAGATTTTGGTTGAACGTTAATCCCTTTCGAATGTAAAAAAAAGTATTTCTACGTTTTATTATTCGTAAATAAATGCTAGCTCAAACTCCTAATTTTTTTTTTTTCATATAAAAATTTTAATGCAGCATATTTTTATTCATTCCCGTAAAATCAAAGCTAATTTGTGATATTGTAAATTATGAAATAAGAAAAAAATATATTATATTCTTCACTTACTCATTCGTAAAACATAAACAAAGCCCGAAATATCCCAATTACAGGTGAGACTGTTAGACGCATTATAAAATATCAAGACAAAAACTTACTTAAAGTCACGCACAGTCGTAATCTGAGCTCGCACGCATGTACAGCCACGCTGCACCAGGTGTTGAATTGGATCTTGCTCTAGCACACTGACCGCCGGAAAGCTTTGATTTTATTTCATGGTGGAAGTGCGGGCAAGGGGGGGGGGTGCACCTTGTCACTCCAGCAGCTTGTTCTATTTCTCACAAACGCCAACTTTAATTAAGAGGACAATAAACACAGATTATATTATCACACACATATTAACACCAAGGGTGACTGATGTTCAGAGGAACTCGGGTTCGATTCTCGACTCGTGCAAACAGATTTCTTTTTTAAAAATCATTCCAAGTGAAAGTCGCGATGGTTTCTTGACCGGGTTCTTGCTCGTTCGCGTTTGCTCTAACAACTCGCTCGGTCTCATACGGCTGTAAACTTTACTTTTTAATTATAATTTTAGCTTGTGTACCACTTAGAAAATGAAAAGTCACGCTACTATTTTACGTTAGTCAAATAGGCGAACGCAAACGAGAAATATATATATATATATATTAGAGTATATAATGGCAGAATGGACAGAGCACCTAACTAAACAGATTATAATTTTTTTTCGTGTACTAAAATCGAGAAAATAAAAAAATAAAAACATTAACCTCGAAAAAATTGCATAGGCTGTATAAAAAACAGAACTGTTAACACCTCTCGTGTTCTTTTTCCCCCATTTAAGAAGGAAAACTACATTTTTACAGTATACCACTGAACGAAGAATTAATCTTCTCAGGGCCTCGTATATAAGCGAGACTCAATCATACGAAAAATATGAAAATATGTAATTCTAATTGAATAAAGTCGAGCACCAGAAACCACGAGACAATACAGAATCCCTTTTCACATGCGGCGGAAAAAAACAGTTGTAAAATTGTATCATCATATTTACTTAAAAAACAATTTCAAACCGCAAATGACTTGAAAACTTACCTTCCATATGCTCTAATAAAACACTCCTCAGCCAGAACAGAAGTATTTTTTCTGAGCTTCATCATCAGCTTACATTACGAGGGGTGTGTTATATTTCTTCACGTCCTTATATTATACCCCTGTCAATTTCATGATTTTAAGAAATATAAAAATTTCATAAATCGGCATATCTCCAGCTGTTTTTAATCGACGCCTTCCTTATAATATATATCCGTATTTTCTCACTGATCTATACGGGCGAAATTTTCCTATGGACGACTGCTCCTCCATTCTGAGTGATACGCTGACTGATTCTCGGCCGACAAATTCCAGGAACCTCGATATCTTCCACTTGAAAACGGGTGGGTTGAAATGCGTTTCCAACAGTTGTCTCTAGAAAATGAACATTTTTTTCACGCGTCGGTTACTCTTCGTCAGTGATATGCGTTATTTAATATTGGTGTTGAGCATTTTTTTTTAAAGCAGGGAAATATCGTGGTAAGCAGTACACCCACGCCAGTTAATTTTTTTCAGAGGAATCAGTTTGTTTTGAGTTGAGAGAGAGATTTTAAACGGTGCTTAGCAGTTGAAATTGGTAACGACGTTTAGGTCGATGAAGAATGTCGCGTGTCCCGAGAAAATCTGCCGGACATCGCCAACGTCCACCACTGGGGATCCTGTTGCCAACGTCATCAATCACGTTTCCCACGTGTGCGAAAATCCATGTGCGACCCCCGCCCGGAATTGAACCCAGCTCGCCTTGATGGGAGGCGTGCGCTCTGGTAGCTGTGCAACTGCTGTCGAGAGGATGGTGTGAAGTATTGAGCGTGTCCGGTCCTGTGTCGGTGCGAAATAATCATTATAAAAATGTTGCCTGTTTTCCACCGCCACGTTTCGTGGTTCTCCGATATGGTGATTATCGTAATGTCTACAGAACAATTTCGAAACATTTATGTATCGGGAAGACGGCTTGCATTTATTTCTGCTGACATTTTAATGGAGAAAAGAATTACTTCATCTCTGATGAGGGACTGAAATGCGATGATAACTTATACTTGCATAAGCATGGACTTGTTTTCACCCTAGGATGCAAGGAGCCTAAGAAATTATTAACACATATGAGGATGTGTCTGAACGAAATCGCCATTGTCCATAACCTATTTGATGGATATTTGCAATCATATATTCATGATCTGATCGTGTTCTCTGTTATACCTGGCAGAAAGGTCTTAATATTTGATTTTTTTTTTTTTTTCGTATTTATTCTAAGCGATGGGTTTTCATTGTGCTCGATATCGACGGCAGTAGTATTTAAACGATTATTCCCTGAGTCGATATATATCGGGGTCATGGGAAGCTATTTCTGCATGACACGGTCCCCGACAATACTGCTGCTAATCACAATCGAAGCGACGCCACAATGTGCTGTGAGAATATTCCGGAAATTAAACAACTTATAGTGATTCATATCTGGGTGATTTTTCCTAAGTTTCTTCAGCTTATATGAGATTTCGTTTTGGCTTGAAGAGTTGCTTTGTGCTACCCTTCAAGAAATGTAATTTTTAAAGGATGTGATTGCATCGATGTTATGTCCTGCAAAATAGCTTGAGTGTTTAAATTAAAAATAAAATATTCTCAGAAAAAAATTAAGTTTTGTATTTTACAGCTTTCTTATGACAGAAAGATTGGCAGCACCTGGCAGGTGTGATCTTGAGCGACCATAAGATTGAAACGAAGCGTGGATGGGGCTGTAATGAATTGATGTGGAGGGAGCTAGTCTGATATATTGAGTGTAAATCAAAGTTAAGCCTATTAAATTTAATGTCCGTCTGATTTGATGGTTATGGGTTGTGCGTGTATGTGTGTGAGAGAGAGAGAGAGATAGAGAGCGAGAGAGAGAGAGAGAGAGACCGTGCGATCAGCTGTAATACTATTTAACGTTTAACGGAGATGTGTCGAAAGAGGAAATTTAATCTTTTCAAAGCCTGACAGAAGTCTGCTTGAGTCTGGTCCTGTGTATTCATTGCAGCACCAGGTAGGGCTTATGTCTCTTCTCGACAGCGGGGTCATTAAAGATGGAATCGTCAGTACACACAATCAGTATCAGAGGAAGGAATCGAACATGGCCTACGTTAAGGAACCATCCAAGCGTATCCCTGGAGTGATTTCGGGAAACCATGGAAAAAACTCAAATCGGGAAGTCTAAGCCAAGAATTGAACCTGGGTCCTCCCGAATCCACGTACGGTGTATTATCACGGCAGCGCTCCTTCAGTTTCGTAGCAGCAGGAGCGTCACCCCACCGTCGCTGGGTCTTTCACATATGAATGCATTTCACCCCGCAAACATTTTCGTGTATGTCATTCCTGGTCGCTCTACCAACTATTTCTGCGACTGGGACATTGGATACCTAAGCGGGAAAAATTTAAAAATGCGGTATGAATTGCTAAAAATTCGATTGCACGAATAGAGCTAGCAGTTGGTAAGCCGTCACGGGTATTGGGCGTGTGCCGTCTTTCACAGCAACCAATAAAAGCAAATAATGATAGGAATTTGGAAATTTAGTGACCTATTTTTCTACATGTACTAATTCCCTCACTATGAAATGTATGGAAAATAATTCGCCCGCGTTGATGTTTTTTTTCAACTGAGTTTTCTCTTGAGGTGTTCTCAGAAGGGTTAAGAAAAAGACTGATGATTTCTGCTGGTGTTGTATCAAGGTACATTTCTGGCTACGACCTGTACGTTAAGCGTGGTTGTTGATGTGGTGATGACAATGAGTTTTTGAGCTGCTGAAACATATTTTTTTCCTCACATTCTTCGAGTTTAACACTGATTAACGAATAATCATGTATCTGGCAATGACTCGTTATGCCAAAAAATGCGGAATGGATAGAGAACCCACATATTTTTTAAACTAATTCGTATATTAAGGCATGCAAATCTGTGTGGATGAAGTAGGATAGACATCGTGTAATTTTATCCTTAGTATTTTTATTGCTCATAGATGCTCGTAAACTCCATGGCTAGGGTTGTGAAAGTTAACGGTGATGCACACTGACGGACGGGAATGTACTCGAGCTTGCAATGTGTTATAAATTGCACCCAGCAAAAACTGTTAATATTATTAGCGCTATACAGCTCATGCAATTTTTTCCAGACTAATATTTTTCTAATTTTCTTGGCTTTGCTACATGAAAAAAAAAATACAATCTCGTTTAGTTTGGTGATTTGTCTATTCTGCCATTATATAAGTGTTCGCCTATTTGACTAACGTAAAATAGTAGCGTGACTTTTCATTTTCTAGGTGGTGTACAACTTAAAATTATAATTAAAAAGTAAAGTATATAGTCTTTTCAGTCTGAGCGAGTTGTTAGGACAAGCGGGTACGAGTAATGACTCAGCTAAGAAAACATCCCGGCATTCACCTGGAATGATTTTTTTTTAATCCGGCTGAAAGAATCGAGAATCGAACTCGGATCCCCCTGAACATGTGTATCCCCTGGTGTTGACATGTGCGTAGATGTAATCTGAGTTTATTATCCTACGAATTAAAGTTGGCGTGTGTGAGAAATAAAACATGATTCTGGAGCGATAAGCCGACCTGCAGTCTCAGCACAGCTCTCCGGCGCTCAGTGTGCTAGGGCAAGGTCCAATTCAACACCTGGTCAACGGGGCTAGACGTGTGCGCGAGCAGATTACGACTGCGCGTGTCTCTCTTTTACTTCTGTAATGGGACTCACGCATAGTACGCTTGTATCTTAATAGTTTTTAATGCGTCTCTCAGTCTCGCCTGCAATTAGGATATTTTGGGCTCTGTGTGTTTGACGAATGAGCGGATGAAGAATACGCTATTTTTTGCTTATTTCTAATTTTCAAAATCACAAATTATGTTTGGTTTTACTGGAAATATAACAAATGTCACATTTACATTTTTATACGAAAAAAAAAACCGAAAGAGATGCAGTCCGATCCAGTATTTTTATATACAAAAAATTGTATATAAAAATAATTTTTTTTAACATTCGAAATGGATTAACACAAACCCAAAATCTCGTGTCTCCGTAATTCACCGAGTGCAATAAGTGAGATGAATTGAGAGAGACATGGGAGACTCTTAACAGCGAGCTCTTGAGAGCCGATGAGGGTGAAATGAGGCGATAATGGAGCAGCGCCGGAACGTAAGGGCGGGGGAAACCGGAGAACCCCGAGAAAACTCGCCGACCAGCAGCGTTGTTCCGCACGATAGCCACGTGCGAAAATTCAGGAGTTACCCGGAGAGAGAATGAACCCGTCGGCGATATGCTCTAATCTTTTCACACTCGTGAAGTCTTTCCCTATACTTCAAAGATGTCTTCGGCTGATCCTCCAACTCCTTCGCCTTTGACTGCAGCACCCACAACAATACCAGCATCCACTGCCACCAGTGTAGGACCATCGACTTCTTTGGCCGTGACGACTACGAAATCTTCAATGGATCCATCGAACTTTTCGGCTGATGTACCTAGAACACCATTTCCGGCGTTACCTGCTTCTTTAGCTCCAGTACCTACATCTCGAACAGGTCCATCCGAGTCTTTTCCTGAACCATGCCACTTTTATGATAATACATTTGCTTTCGGCCGCAATGTACGGAGACATGCACGCTTAAATTGTGCCAAAAATCCCTGTTGAATGTCATATTGTGTGAGAGGTGCGGTAAGCAGTTCAGCCGTCGAGACAGTATACTTAGATATGTAAAAACCTGTACCTCGGTACCAGGTTTGCTGCATGCATGTCTCTCGTGACTTCGGTAAGTGTCCTCAAATGTGCAGTTACCTACATAACCCGCCATGCACAGTATGTCGGTGTAATAAATGTCTCGATATTTTCTCACAAGGACAACACGAGTGTGACTAGCGAGATGCATACAACAATGTTGCATATATTAAGATTTNATGTTGCATATATTAAGATGTGTGTATATGTATAAAATAATTTTGTAATTTTTTTTTAAGGACGTGAGCGACTATATTAAATTGGTTGAATAAAAGAAATGCCTGTAAATAAACAGTGTTTTATTTTTATGTTTACCTAATTTGCCAGAACTAAATTAAAATTTGAAAGGCACAGAAATAAAATAAATTTTTATTAAAAAGTATTTTATAAAGTACTATTGTACTATGTGTACAATTATGTATTTAGATAAAAAATTTAAATTGATCAACATAAAATTTTTAATATTAAATATCGAATTAATAAATAATGCAATTTACATATACCACTGATTGTGAAAATAATTTTTTAATGGGATGAAATATTACATAATTTTCTATGTCTATAAAAACAATACGACTGTCGACAGCTCGCCTGGTGGCTGAATTGACAGAGTGGGTTGGTACCAACATCTCAACTAGCGGCGAAATCTAGAAATTAACGTATATCTGTGTTGAAAATAGAAATAAATATGGAGGGCGCCGTCAGCACCACCTTTACTATAAAAACATAAAACAATATGGCTACCGCCTTGTGGTAATATCGGTAATTGATACACTAGAGTCAGCTAGGTGTTGAAAATATAAACAAATGGCAAACGAAGAAAAACAACATGGCTGTATACGACGGAATGAGCAGAAGTGTTGGTAGTGTTGGTGAGAGTGGAAAAAGGGATTCGACCGAATATTAGTAATTGATGGTGTTGGGAAGAGAGTTAAGTGAACGCGCCTAATTGGTCTTGCGAAGGTGAGTAATTGACCAATGAGAATCATTGGTGGGGGCGTAGACCTTCCGACTAATTGGTCTAGTGAACGCACGTAATTGGTTGATCGAACGAACATGAGTATTTAACCAATGAGAACCTTTGGTGGAGCAATGAAATACATTGGAAGGGGATCGAGCGAGGGTGAGTTATTGGCGGATGAGGTGGAGGGGGTCGAACGAAGGTAAGTAATTGGTGGGGATATTAAATATATCGTACTGGGGAATAGTAGGGTTGGAGGCCTGCCGACTAAACAGCCAATAGACATTGGCGAGGATGAGTCGTCTGCTGGGCATGGTGCTACGGGGGCGGGAACTCCGTAAAAGTGAGTCTTTTAAAATAATTTCTTAACATAANTTTTAAATATCAAATTTTTACAACTTTTAGTTTTTTAATTTTTAATTAATTTTTAATAATGTTTAGTAATACGTTTTTAAATAATTTTTTTAATAATTTTGAATACATTTTTGGGATTTGGTATTTTTTTGGGAGGGGGTGTTTTAAGGCCAAGGGTCATTGTATACAAGTGACGCCTGGAGGGTCCCTATATTTTATTCGTCCGTACCACGCTCTAACGAAGCTCACAGGCGAACGACATCAATCAGGATTTAGGGCNCCATTAAACAACAGTGTCGAAGCATTCCTACGCCCGATCACTGAGGACTAGTATTAAGTGTTGGCGCCTCACGCCATAGAACAGATTACAACACCTACGTCCAAACCTCAGCTTTGGCATGTGTCACAAGGTCAAAGGTCAAGGTACACCAACATGTAACATGGTGGTCAAGATGGCCGCTTGGGAAATGGAGTGACAGAGCATTATCAGCTCCGTGCTCCGGTCCCAGGTCCCGATGCGCTCTACTCCTAGTTTTATTCTACTTTNGAGTGACAGAGCATTATCAGCTCCGTGCTCCGGTCCCAGGTCCCGATGCGCTCTACTCCTAGTTTTATTCTACTTTAATCGTAAATTAAATCAGTTCCGGAAGAATTAAAATAACATATGATAACTTTAAAATTTATTTTCAAAGTCTTTGTTAGGCAACTCGAGTTATCATCTATTTTCGGGAAGCATNACATATGATAACTTTAAAATTTATTTTCAAAGTCTTTGTTAGGCAACTCGAGTTATCATCTATTTTCGGGAAGCATCACTACGATACAAAATTGCTGCTTAAGAAATAGCATCTGTAGATTCCGTGTCATTTTTAACTAATTTGGTTTTGGGAGACACGAGGATGAACCTGATGTGTTTTAATATTTACTCTTTGCAATTTTCTGAAAACAAAACCCAAAGTACATTATCTGACCAAAACAACGGAATTTTAAGTTTGCAGAATACCTACTGAGAAACGGACGATTTAAGTCCGCTACTGAAACACCGACGATAAAATTACTTATTTATAAGTTAAAACACTTAAAAAAATCCCAATCGTCACAAAAATTCTTAGCCTAATTTGATTACCTGTGACGTTAATGCTGTTTCTTAGAGACAATATTACTAAAGAATAAACTAAAGATATCTACAAATGTGGAATGAAGTTGAGTAATACTGGAGTGTCACCATACTGAAAAAAATTGTTGCCAAAATTTCTTTCCACGTCTTTCCTGTAATTTCTGCAGCTCTGAACAGGCAACTTCTTCAATTTTTACACCAGGAAATTCTTCACCGACTTATATGATGGCGCCGACATTTTTGAAAGGCTTTTCCGTAATTACTGAGAAAAAAAAAAGATGCGGCACGTCGTCAGATAATAGGATTGAGAGAACACAGTTAATGTATAAAATCAGCGGGAGGTATTGATTACGGCAGAGTCTTCACCAAATGAAACATTGATAAATGAGCTCACAGAAAGGCAAAGACGTCGGCGTGTGTTGATACAAAAGAGGCTTTCATTGCGGACCTGGCTTCGAATGCGCGACCGAACGAACCGTTAATCATCGCACTTGTTCCATTAGCAAATCATCTTGTATCGACAGCAGCATACAGTTATGAAGCTTCATTTGAAGTTGCAGTTTTGTGCGATAACGTGATGGCAGGAACGACTCAACAGCGCGCGGAACATGAATTACCTGCTTTCAATAGTAGAAAATAATTTTTCTATATATTTTTATTGTATAACATATTTCTTTTTTCGTTTTGATATGAAATAGATATATTGGACAAAAATTAACTTTCAAAAAAGAAAAAAACGAGCTGTTTGAATTTTAAATTTACTTCGTTTTTCGTACAAGTGTCGAAAATTGGAAAAAAATTAATGCGTGAGGATATAGCTTAAATAGTTGTTTACATTTTTGGAATCTCGTTAATTATATATCTTGGCAATATTTTACGCAATTCGTTCAACTTTTGAAAAAAAAATTATAATGCTCATAAACATGTAGAAATGTCTGTATAACTGGCTACGCTTGCCATGAGGCTGTCACGGCGTGAAGTACGTTATACTGATGTATTTTTATTCGCTCTATGACACAAAGTCGGCATTTATTATTTGAAAGTCGATAGGTGTCAATATTCAGGGATATTCAGCGTAAAAAAGACTGAGTGGTTTGAGAGTAGAATAAAAACTTTTATAGTCAAGCAATCGCACAAGTTATGTTTAGAGAAAAACCAGTTGAGCTTGCAAGTTATTTCAAGCTACAATGGTTATTGATAAATATAAAGGGGTGGGGCGTGAGCCCTTCCTCTCCCCTTCCCATTATGGGCAACAAAGCAACCCAAAACCTGACCACAGCATCATCGCCGAAGTGGCAGGGAATTCCCTGAACCAACAATATATACTTTTCTACAACCTTGGTGTTCAACACAAACACAAATCTGACGTACGTGAAAAAAATGTTGGGTGGGTCTGTCTGTCTGTCTGTCTGAGGACCCACGCCGATATGCAGCCACGAAGATGCAGCTTGGCGCGCCGCTCGTCGTTTCCCGCGCAACACTCAGCCTCCGGTGACTGTAACGTTCAAGTTAGTAATATATTGTAATTGATTAGGACCTCCCTCGCCAATAACTCATATATAGGGGCAGTGGAATTTCGCGAAAAGATTTCGAGACAAGATACAGTCCAAAGCACTGTAGGGTCTTCCAGCATCTTTGATTGGCTAAATAATGTTCTGACCCGCGTTAACCGTTTGCGCACGAATCACAAAGTTTCAGTGTCGGAGTTACTCAGTCCTGAGTGGCTTGGTCAAAGACGGACACGACACCAGCAGCCAACGGAGGTATGACAACAGCTGAGGTGTGTATATAGTATTGAAGTATACTGTGTGCTACGATTTTTACGCGAAAAGTCAATGGCCCTACATATAAATGTAAGAATTAGGGCACTAGTATAACATTTTATTTTTTAATAATTTTGAATTACTACTTGTCTGACGCATGAATAAAGTGACCAGGCCCATGGCAACGTTAGTTATGCTTATGGTGGAATAATACACAAAGTGCATATAAAAAGAGCTTAAGCAGGACTTTCAAAAGTGGTAAGTTTACCGTGAACAGTCTATTGAGTCTAGCTTGTTGCTGAACGAATCCCGACATTTCCAGGTATTTGCCGGTAAACAAGTAAAATCGACAATACTACACTTAAAGAACGTAGCGACAAAATTAGGGTTATTAAAACACGACGAACTGAGCTGCAGAATAAGTAAGTACGGCAAGAGATGGATTGGCAACAGAATAGGTAATTATACAGAAGTGAAACTACGAGGCGGTTCCTTTGATGTGGGCGTACACGTTCTCCGATTGGCTACGCGATGCTTTAGGTGAGTGGGACCTAGTGTCTCATTCCACTACCCAGCCAATAGGGGTACTTTTTTTTCAGCATTACGTGCTGCGAAAGTGCTGCCATTGTCTTGACTGCCGCCTGCCAAGTTAACTTACCAGGCGCTGATTGGCGAAAGACATCCCGACATGTCACCGGCCAGAGTAGCCATTTTATTGACTTGGCTGGAGTTCGCGGTGCGCGTAGCTGTTTCATGTTTGTATAGTCCTTTAAGAGAAGTATGTACTGAATCACTTTCTGTGAAATATTTGTTTGCGTGAATACAGGTAAATCGTGAAATAAATGTCCAGGAAATACGACTTGTTGCGGTGTGTTTTAATTCCAGGTTTTTTTTTTATATACCAAAATATTAAGCGTGGGTAGTGTGCCGAACTACGAAAATAACACACACTTCGGACGAGAGCTGTCGATTACTTTCATGACACCACGCACATAAGAGCATTCAAACGTAGTTAACGTTACGATTTTTTTCAAAGCGCTGTAGTATCTCAAAAGTATATACTCATTGTATACATTCTGAAGCACTCTAGGGTCGCCGCTGAAAGTCCCATAGGTACGTGCAGCACGACGAGACCACTGCACTGCAGTTCAGAGCCCTGCGCGTAGCGGCGATGGCGCACTTGATGAGCTTGGCGGTGTAGCCCTTAATGGATGTTTCGCTCCTCGGCCTCAAACACGCTTACTACCTCCAGGTGGTCGGCGCCTGAAGTAAGCGTTCCGATGCTCTCATTTGCTGCGGGTCACTGTGGAACGGTCCTTGCGTTCGACTCGCTCCGCCGTGCCACTCAAAGTTTTCTATTGGCTCCGCTGCAGCTGAACAGAATCGTCTCTGGATGCTGGTTCGCAGTTAAAGCCGCACAGGTACCCGCCATTTTGAATTTTGTTACATTTCTCCATAACTTAATTCCCAAGTCCATTATTCCAAAATCGAGTCTGTTAAGGCACAGAGAAGATCTAAAATTCACACTGCCTTTCGCTTGTCACTTATGTCACGTGTGGGCCGATAATCAAGGCTCTTTCGTTTTCTCATTAAATTGTATCTCACATGAAAAAATGTGGATGTAAGTGAAACCGTACCACCTTCACAATTTCTGTTAGGTTGTCCTACTTGTCACAACAAGCATCGATTTTCCATTTTAGGTTTTTGAAGATCAGTTGCGAAAAGAGATAAGTGAATTCAAGATGGAGTAAATATATATGCCACAAAATTTTCAGACGCCGTGCCGGACGGTGCCATTGGTCGGCGGATTTCTCGGGGATCTCCCGTTTCCCCCGTCCTTTCATTCAGGCGTTGCTTCATACTCACCTCACTTCACCGCCATCGGTTCTAAAGACCTCGATGTTAAGAGCCGCCCAATTGCCTTCACTTGCCCGCCCACTCACTTCCAGACGAAGGTCCAAGGTTATGAACATGTCGCACATCAAGGCTATATTTGGGCGGTGCTGTACAATGCGAGAATTTCCCTGAGGATAACTGGTTAGTAAACATTGCTAACTCTCTACGTCACGACTGGTTCACGTCACTATCGACGAACACGAACGTAAACAAACAGCTCATTGCTTATCATAAATAAAGTATTGCTTTAGCAGCTAAGTACAGTACGCATCAAAATAATTCGTACTTTCAAAGCTTGAAACAATAAATTGACCAGTTAGCATATTAATCCGAGTACACTCGTTCACGCCTGACATGTTGCAGAATAGGTGGGATCATGGTCTATGCTATGGAAGTGCAGACGTCGCATTACAGACATCGCATTTCCCTGGGAAATGCTGCTGGTTGCTGCTGACACACCGACTATTATATAGTTGTTTGCGTCTTGTGCCATGGATTTACTAAAAAACTCTTTCAATAGTTTTCAAAGTGTCAGTTGTTATGAGAAATTCGTAAGTACTTCTCACACCATAAATGTCATCTTTTGCAACACGTGAAATGAAAGATTGATGTGTACATCAAGGAGTTAAGGTGGGTCTGAAAAGTAATTAAATGGTAATTTTAACAGCAGAAGGAGAAAACTTTTACATTTTTTAATGTATAAATACATGTATTTAATTTGGTGTATATTATGATTGGTTGTTTGTTGTTATTATTATTATTATTAAGTGCTTTGCCTACCAAGCCTGCAGCCATGGAGCTTAAATGGAAAACCAATTTTAAAGAAATTTCTTTTCAATACATCAGTTTTAAAAATAACTGTTTCAAAACAAAAAAAAAAGTGTTCTACGCAACATTCTCTGTGAATACTGCCATGTTAAGAAATTTTTAAAAAAGTTTATTTATTTACAGTTTTTTTGTAAAATGTATAATTCAATCTCAAATTTTATAAAAAATATTTAACACAGAAATTTGCAATATTTCTTAACGTGCCAGCATTACTTTAGAAATATCACGTAGTATACAGCAATAATACGTTTTGAAAACCCAATTTTCATTGGCTTATATCTCCTTTAATATTCCGTTTAGGTATACGCCGTCCTATATACTTGCGACTTTATTTTTCACAGGGAATCACCTCCCGTAGTTTGAGCGTTTAATTTATAAACATTCCGTATACATTTCCAACAATATATGGGTAGGTGGAAGAGACGTTCCATAATGTAAGGTTCAATTAGTATTGTTACGTGTGCACTGGTTCATTAATAGACGTTCTATGCAATATAAAACGATGCAAGTATTTGAATTTTAACGACAATTTAATGTTGCTATTTGATACTAGAAATGAATTTTTCTGTATTGTAAAATTTTGGGAAGTGTGATACGGGAGTAAAATATCAGATGTATCATTATAGTGAGTTACTTACGGGTGGTGGTATGTATATTCCCTGATTGGACGCACTCTTCTTTCTTGTTTGCAAGCGGTTCTGCATTGCTCCAGGCAGAGCGTAGAGAATGTAAGCCACGAACATAAACATATGCGGGTACTTCAAGACCAGTAATGTCCGTTACAGTTCCGAGCAGATAGTCAGCGATATCCACCAACATTTTAAGGGCTTCGTAGGACGGTCGGAACTAATAAACTCTCCTTTATGTCGGAATCTATTTGTTTACTATGCACACGTAACTCCAAATTGGTAAATAACATTCGTATAGACCATAAATGCGTTTTTTATTTTCGAAAAAACGATGGTTGTAGGCCTACTTAAACTATATGATTATAAAACGGAAAGCATTTTCCTACTACAGAATATAAGGTAATCTACCAAGTCACACTAAACTTTATTACATTATAATTTGCTCCAATCCGTTTGGGCCCAGACCAAAAATGCGTTTTTTTATTTTTCAATGTAACGTACTTGTAACTTGAACCTTGTGATTCTAAAACGGAATGAATTTTTCCTACCGCAGAATTACAGTGAATCTACCAAGTCACACATAACTCGGTATTGTCACTTGCTCCATTCCGTTAGAGTCCATAAATAACTTTTTTTTAGTATGGTCTGCATCCGTTAGGTATCCACCCAAGAAATTAAGCATGTAGCAATTTTTGAGCACCCACTCACAGGTATCCCCTGGCGACAGGACGCAAACGTCTGTTGTAACAGGTAGTTGCAATCATTCGCCCAACAAGAAGGTTAGCCACTTCATCCGGGATTAAAAAGCTTCCGGGTTTGGGTCAAGCAGGTACACGACCGTAAGTTATAACATCCAGCGAGGCCAGAGGAAGCCGCGGCCATTAGGGTTTGCGCATCTCCTTTNAGGTACACGACCGTAAGTTATAACATCCAGCGAGGCCAGAGGAAGCCGCGGCCATTAGGGTTTGCGCATCTCCTTTGTGCGCGGCTCAGGTTTTCCATATACTATCTTAGCCCGGAGTAGTTCTGCATCCTCTAACGGCACAGCTGCCTCGTACAGTCCGTGCAGAAATATCAACACCACTCGCTTCTCTGGCTGTAGGCCGAAAAGAAGTGGCCACGTGTTGTTACTGCGTGGAATGACGGTGGTGTACAATAAAATCTAATGTCAAGGAAAATTGCTGATTGAGCAATGTCCGTACGCATTGTTGGAGAGCATTAACATAAAAATGTATGGTAGGTAGCACTTCACAGTTAATGTATTATTTCACACTCTCAGATATTTCAGAATATTACGTATTCTGAGAATTAAGAACGGCTGTTCGAACAAAATTTTTATTACGACTTACAAAAGGCTGTTAATCGTTAATCATTTCAGTTTCAAATTAATTTATAAACTCAAATGTTCCAATCGTAAATTTTATTTTATGTTTGCTGTACTAGTGTCAAGCGTGTTTCTTGCAATCGGCGAATAACGCATAAGTAGGGAGCCAATGAGAAGGCAAGGTAAAGGAATGTGGGTGTTTGTCACCGAGTGCAGCCCCCTTCCCCACCATTGGCCGACTGCATGTATGAACCTCCGGTTCTGAAAACATTCTCTGCAACACTTGATTGGTAGCACGTCTAAGAAATTTGTTACTCAGGGCTTATAATTAATTTCTGTTAGAACCAAGAAGGCGGCTACATGCTGACGCACTGAAAACATCGCATTAGGAGTAAATGTCGTCTTATATGCATGGCCTCATCCGCACACACTTTATTGCGATGGTTGTGCATAACATTTCCGAATAACCAAATTATTGATATATTTCATAAAAGCTTTAAAATAATCTAAATAAGTTATCTCTACGAACACATGTAAACAGTATACAAAAACACGCAAATTTGTGTACATACAAATACAAAAGGCACTCTGAGACACGAGTTTCACGGTGACGAAAAACAGAAAGAAGGGATGTATACAGACCTTTATAATTTGATCCAATCTTGATATGAATGTAGTGTCAATGTGTTAGTAAATAATGAAAACGAAAATAACACAAACACAAATTCTATTCAACTTTGCATAAGNAATGTAGTGTCAATGTGTTAGTAAATAATGAAAACGAAAATAACACAAACACAAATTCTATTCAACTTTGCATAAGACAGTCCGCGTCTGACAAGGGATTGGCAAGCTCTGATTCAGATGAGGGAGTATCTTCATCACTTGAATCACTAGAGTCACTCTCACCGTCAACACATATAACAAAGCTGTCGATAGCATCTTCCTTCCNTCTTCATCACTTGAATCACTAGAGTCACTCTCACCGTCAACACATATAACAAAGCTGTCGATAGCATCTTCCTTCCACCCATCCGTCTCCCAGTAGCGTTCCTATATTTTTGAAAATGTAAACAATAACCTCCCCAGTCCTGCTTCGTGGCAAATGAAATCGCTCTTCTTGTTACATCTTCTAGCCTTGCTAGACTGAAGTCTCCTGTGACATTGCTTTCGCTTACAATTCTCTTGCCTTTGCCCACGCTAGTTCGATGGCGTTGAGTTCGCACATATAAGGAGGTAATTTAATTACTTNAATGTAGTGTCAATGTGTTGGTGAATAATGAAAACGAAAATAACACAAACACAAATTCTATTCAACTTTGCATAAGTCAGTCCGCGTCTGACAAGGGATTGGCAAGCTCTGGTTCAGATGAGGGACTACCTTCATCACTTGAATCACTAGAGTCACTCTCACCGTCAACACATATAACAAAGCTGTCGATAGCATCTTCCTTCCGCCCATCCGTCTCCCAGTAGCGTTCCTATATTTTTGAAAATGTAAACAATAACCTCCCCAGTCTTGCTTCGTGGCAAATGAAATCGCTCTTCTTGTTACATCTTCGAGCCTTGATAGACTGAAGTCTCCTGTGACATTGCTTTCGCTCACAATTCTCTTGCCTTTGCCCACGCTAGTTCGATGGCGTTGAGTTCGCACATATAAGGAGGTAATTTAATTACTTCATGGCCATGCAATTTCAATATTTCATATATTCGGTATCTTTTTTCACTGCCTTTATTAATTTGAATCTGTTTAGGGGGGGGGTGGGATTCAGCCTCCCTCATGTTTTCGCGGAATTCTGCATTGTTATATTCCAACCAATTTATCATTTCCTTCTTGACAGAACACTTTGTATGGAGGTTTGTTAATATGCACGCAGTGGTACGAAGCATTGTCTAAAACGACAACACTTTTTTCCGGGGAGATTAGGTAATAACATTTCACAAGTCCACTTCAGTAAAGTGCCGTCCAGAAATCCATCTCGAGTTCCCACGTGCACGATAATTAAGCGGTTTCATGGACTCGTATTGATCAGAACACCAAGCTGATCTTTACTTTGCCAACATTTGTTGATGGTTAAGTTACTGTCCACCCACGATTCATCAACGTAAAACCGCGACCGTTTCTGTTCTCGGGAGCGCTCCATTGATTTTAAACATTCGCAGTGCCAGCGGGCAATATTTGGGCGCTCATTCAAAATCTTTCTTTTGTTGCCGCGCCTCTTCCAGTTAAATCCCATTTATTTAAACATTCGCCTGGAAGTGTGCACTCCCCATGGAAAAGTCGATTTTGTCATTAATGACACTCAGCAGTTTGGGATATGTAAGTACTATCTTCTGTACTACATAAAAAGTGTTCAATCAGATTCCTTGTTTCCCTCCTATCGAAATCATCACAATCAACGTTTCTTTCTTCGGGACGCGAGCGATATTTACTAGGTGTTGACAACGATGTATCGACAGATATACTTCTGAACTTCCTTTGCAGATCCTACTAACCGTACGAACATAAATACCTGCATGATTAGATGCACGCAGGTTGGCTTGGCTTAACGATTGTTTCACTCGTCCATCACGTGCCTCTTCATCACATTCTTGAATCATATGTCTGATAATGTTTCGGTGCCTCACTGCGAATTGTTTTACCTTCCTTTCGCGCTGGCTCCGTGTTGACTTTTCAGACACTTCCGCAACGTTGGCGGCTCGTACCGTTGACAGCGCAACAACGCTACACAACCCAGCTCACGAAGCTGANTCCACTTCAGTAAAGTGCCGTCCAGAAATCCATCTCGAGTTCCCACGTGCACGATAATTAAGCGGTTTCATGGACTCGTATTGATCAGAACACCAAGCTGATCTTTACTTTGCCAACATTTGTTGATGGTTAAATTACTGTCCACCCACGATTCATCAACGTAAAACCGCGACCGTTTCTGTTCTCGGGAGCGCTCCATTGATTTTAAACATTCGCAGTGCCAGCGGGCAATATTTGGGCGCTCATTCAAAATCTTTCTTTTGTTGCCGCGCCTCTTCCAGTTAAATCCCATTTATTTAAACATTCGCCTGGAAGTGTGCACTCCCCATGGAAAAGTCGATTTTGTCATTAATGACACTCAGCAGTTTGGGATATGTAAGTACTATCTTCTGTACTACATAAAAAGTGTTCAATCAGATTCCTTGTTTCCCTCCTATCGAAATCGTCAAAATCAACGTTTCTTTCTTCGGGACGCGAGCGATATTTACTTGGTGTTGACAGCGATGTATCGACAGATATACTTCGGAACTTTCTTTGCAGATCCTACTAACCGTACCAACATAAATACCTGCATGATTAGATGCACGCAGGTTGGCTTGGCTTAACGATTGTTTCACTCGTCCATCACGCGCCTCTTCATCACATTCTTGAATTATATGTCTGATAATGTTTCGGTGCCTCACTGCGAATTGTTTTACCTTCCTTTCGCGCTAACTCCGTGTTGACTTTTTAGACACTTCCGCAACGTTGGCGGCTCGTACCGTTGACAGCGCAACAACGCTACACAACCCAGCTCACGAAGCTGACTAACGACCTACTGTTTTTGTAGTGGCTGGTAGCGTGGCTGTACCGTTATCGTGGACCCACGCATGAGTGAGGGTCCTACTCTGCGGCCGCTGCCACCACGCCTCTCCAAAGAGTCGCCTTCTCGTCAGCTCCGTTCCTGCCATGAATATACTTCTTGTGCAGCACGTCCTTTATCACGGACACGGGGACTGTACTTATTAACAGAGACCTGAAAAATTCGCGAGTTCAATGACCTGAAGGCTAGACTCTACGGTCTTATGTATAAATTTGTTAATATCAACAGCACATTGGTTGTCTGCTGCCACAGAGGAAGGCTACTATTGGGCCAGCGTTCTCCAGGAGGTGTCAAGCACCGTGTGGACCAATGCCGAAAGTTATATAAACACACGTGTTTTGAATTATATCTTGTCCCAAAATGAATCCGCGAATTCTTCAGGTCTCTACTTATTAATAAAGGGGGAGCAATTAGATAGATTGTTTGGACCATCTAAAAATGGTTAACGTAGATGGTAGCATCAACAGAGCTTTCTGTTGCAGTCCTGAATTTTTTTATTGGCTGCTGCCATGGTAACATGACTCACCCACACTATTTCCTCCTGCTTATTACTGGCCCGCATTTAAATAGGGCGTGCCATAAGAACTGCGGTCCAATCCCAACAGTACGATAANACCAATGCCGAAAGTTATATAAACACACGTGTTTTGAATTATATCTTGTCCCAAAATGAATCCGCGAATTCTTCAGATCTCTACTTATCAATAAAGGGGGAGCAATTAGATAGATTGTTTGGACCATCTAAAAATGGTTAACGTAGATGGTAGCATCAACAGAGCTGCCTGTTTCAGTCCTGAATTTTTTTATTGGCTGTTGCCATGGTAACATGACTCACCCACACTATTTACTCCTGCTTATTACTGGCCCGCATTTAAATAGGGCGTGCCATAAGAACTGCGGTCCAATCCCAACAGTACGATAANACTCCTGCTTATTACTGGCCCGCATTTAAATAGGGCGTGCCATAAGAACTGCGGTCCAATCCCAACAGTACGATAAAGGAAGGAGCGTTTGGAGTCTACATTGCCACAAAACTAAATTCACTAAGTATTAGTAAGGAAACGACAATACAGCCTACTTTTATTGGCTGAGGTACGCAGTCAACACCGAAATTCGCAGGGTGCAATCACTAAAAAGAAAAATCGTTCCGTTTAACGCGGGATTTACTCATGCGAGTGTTGATGTGAAAATATACGTTGCCTAGTTAAGGACGATATATCTCAACGCTTATTTTCAAAAGGGTTCAGTGAACCACGAAATAGGTCTAACATAGTCATTATGATTAATATTTGTATTAAATACCATAAATTATTTCCAATTTCACTGTGTCTCCTTCCCGCGTCAACGTTTTGCCATTTGCAGTATGAAAACCACATCCACATGGTAATAACTGCACAAAAACGAAAAGGCGTGGTGGTTACTTTGATGTCAGCGTACCTACTCTCTGATTGGCTGTGCAAGGCTTTGGGAACGGACATTATGACTGATTGGCTACTGCATGCTGCACAACTTTCTTTACTGGCTGGACTGCTGGCTAGCTAGTATAGTCTTTTCGTGGTTTCTCCACACTTTTTCAATAAACCCCTTTTTTNTTACTGGCTGGACTGCTGGCTAGCTAGTATAGTCTTTTCGTGGTTTCTCCACACTTTTTCAATAAACCCCTTTTTTTTAAAATCACCTTAATAGGTTATGTATCACAAGCGTTTTATACATGTGTTAACATTAAAGAACATAAAAGTTGCTTTGTTTTGGTTAAATTGAAATTTTTTTAAATATTTTTTCTATAAATTATAATATTTTATGTGTAATTAATATAAATAAAACAGGGGGGAATAGGTATTTTGGTGATGCTTAGTAAGAAATAGTTCTTATGCACTGAGTGCGCACGAATTCGGTGCGTTGNGGGGGAATAGGTATTTTGGTGATGCTTAGTAAGAAATAGTTCTTATGCACTGAGTGCGCACGAATTCGGTGCGTTGCCCCTTTGGTGTACTTTTCCAGACTCGGGTAACCTTTACATGAGACGGAGGAATATCGTGTAAGTAGATATTTAGCAGGGCTTCAGAAAAGTTGGGAGTAACCATGAATTGACTATATGTTACCTGGCGCTGATTGGCGAACGGCGTGGCGTTCCGACATTTTGCTAGCCAGTGACGCCATTTTGATGGCGTGTGCGGCTGGGGTACAATCTGCTTTTTCACCTCTGTATTCTTAAGTACTCTGTAGTGAAACAACTGTTACTGACAAAAAGACTCGCAATCACGGTAACTGTAAAAACGATTCAAAACAAACAATATATTTTATTGCAAAATAATCCCTAATTTTTTTTCGAATATATGTAGCACTTTTCCTTTATTTTCATTTTTTATTTACTTACACCTACAGCACGTATAGGAATGTGTAGAAAAGCTCATGCGAAATTTTTTTTATATTTTTATTTTAAGAACACATCTTGAATACATATCTTCTGAACAGTATGTTTTGGGGCTCTAACGGACAATGATTACCGTTTTACCTCACTTTAGGACTACCGATAAATTTCGAACATAAACATTCTAAACCACACTTACTTGAGTAGGTAACTTGTCCCGCTANACTTTAGGACTACCGATAAATTTCGAACATAAACATTCTAAACCACACTTACTTGAGTAGGTAACTTGTCCCGCTATCTGAGGGCATACAATGGACTCGGCACTTGCGTGGTTTCAGAAGTTTCGTAGGTTCACTTGCAAACCTGCTAGAGCTACCTTAACCGCGAGGCGTGAATTGCTAGTCCTCACCAAGGCCACCTAAACAAATCCTTGCACGTAGACTCGCAGTTGGATAACGCAAGAGAGGAATGCTACCCTTCGTGTTTGGCAAACAGCCAATATTTTAGACGTGTCAGACGTTTGGAACGTCGAACTGGTTGGATATGCACGCCCCCCTGCCTCATCTGTCTTACATCAGTCAGCCATTCTTGTTAACGTATATCGGAAAATGGCTTTGTTGGAGTTCTTCAGCACCAATACGACAGATGATATTGCTCACTAAGAAACTATTGTATACAGCTAAATAAATTAAAAAACTACAGTCTTGGTATATTAAAAAGATGAAAGCCTGGCAACAAGAAAACTAAAAAGTAGTTAACACTTAATTAATGTCAGTTAAAAATAATTACAGATATGGCAGTATTTGTAGCAGACATTTCCTTCAGATATTATTTAATTATTGAATTAAACTAGATAGAGGCTCATTCCTTTAATGAAATGCTTCTATAAAATAACATTACTCCCGACGTTTGCACAGTATTAAACCAGTACAAGAGTATTCTTTCTGTGGATACTGCCACTCACGTTTGCCAGCACAGTACCATTTTGTAACTGGCTGCTCTCTATGCATTTCAGCAACACTCCTTCTTTCAGCAGCATATATTCTTCTCGCCGGTTTCGTCGTGCAGGTTCACATACTCAGGAAGTTCTCTGAGAGTAATAAAACCTCGTAGTTTTGTAAATGTGGAGTTTCGACTTAGTAACTAGCTAACGTCGGTTAAGTTTATCACTTGCTAAACTATATTGTATAGTCCATACGTGGTTACTTCAAACTTTTCTGAAGCTCTGCTGAAGTTCTATTTCTAGGATATTCCTCCGCCTCATACAAACAAAGCTTAACCGAATCTAGAAAATTACACCAAAGGGACAGTGCAATAATATTTCGCAATAAGAACTATTTCTTACTAGGCTTTACCAACATGACTATTTTCTCACTGTTTTTATGAATATAATTTATAATTTAAATAATTTAATTTATAGAAAAATAAAAGCAAAAGTTCGAATTTAACACAAAATTAGGTACTTTTAAGTTAACGGAAGTATAAAACGCTTGTGATGCATGATATATTTAGAAAATAACAAAACACGTCATACATGGGGTGATTTTTCAAAGGTTCGATTCAAAACATGTGAAGCAACTACGAATAGACTTAAGTCAAGTTTTGAAAGTGCAGCATAATTCTGAAGGTAATTCTCGGAACAGACCAAAGCTATACTAAAAGTTGTTGGATACATATTCAACTCATCAATATATATCTTCACTTTTAATATTTTAGCTTCCAAATGGAACTCTAAATATTCCAGAACTATAGTTCAAAACGTGTTTAAGAACATACCTGAAATATAAATATAATTATATTGTTTGAATGGCTGCGGTAGTTTGCCTCTTCACAGCTGGTTTTTCTAAGCAGTTCGATTTGCAAAAAAAAATTAAAAAAAGTATGTTATTTGTTTCACCGACTTCAGTAACGAAGTTGCAAACGCAGTAACTCTGCGTGCGGATGATTCGGACCCTGACACACACAGCGTGGCGTAGCTGTGGGCAGAGCTCATTTGAACTTAAGTTACAGCCAAGCGCCCTCTGTGCCTCGGGGAGTTCGGCTAAGAACATGCAGCGACCGACAAGTAATAAATCCCTTGTGAAAGAGAACCGCGAGATCTCCGAAACCGCACTGCGAGGGTCCGCCAGGCCGCAGAACAAATGGCCGCCGCGGTCGCCTGGAAGAACCCGGCGCCATTGTTCCGGAGTGTTTTCGAACTTCATTAATATCTGAAGGAGCCTTCGAACTGCGACGCGGCTCTGAGTTACCGGCGCGGGTTTGTGCACGAAGTACACCCGCGGCTTGTTTGTGCGTCACGAGAGGCGATAATCACGTAGGCCTGGACGTGTTCCTTCCCCCCCGGTGCGTCGATGCAGCTGTTGCTAGGCTGCGACGCAGTACCCGAGGTCGATGATGTCAGTTCTGCTACACAGATAGAAGTCTAAAGTTGTGCCAACAGCATTAATATTACTACTGCAATTGTTGTTTTTTTTTTTTTAAGTTATACTTCTTTTGGTGCACTGAGGGTAAAAGTTTAGTGCGCAACGGAAGTTGCACGCGCACAGTGTAACGAAATTCGAGAGTGAACGTGGTAATGGTATGACCCAACGCGCATGCGCATATCGTCTAGCTATATACAAACGCAAGGTACACAACATAGCACGTGGCTATATTTAAAACCGACGGNCGCATGCGCATATCGTCTAGCTATATACAAACGCAAGGTACACAACATAGCACGTGGCTATATTTAAAACCGACGGAAAATAAGTTCACGTAATAAGCCAATTGAAAAACATTTCAGTTATATAAATAATTCATTGCGAATATACACTGAGGTGACAAAAGTCATGGGATAGCAATATGCAAATATACAGATGGCAGTAGTATTGCGTACAAAATGTATAAATGGGCAGTGAATTTGTTGGGCTTTCATTTGTAGTCAAGTGATTCATGTGAAAAGGTTTCTGACGTGATTATGGCCGCACGACGGGAATTAACAGACTTTGAACGCGGAATGGTAGTTGGAGCTCGACGCATGGGACATTCCATTTCGGAAATGGTTAGGGAATTCAACATTCCGAGATCCACTGTGTCAAGAGTGTGCCGAGAATACCTAATTTCAGGCATAACCTCCCACCACGGACATCGCAGTGGCCGGCCGCCTGCACTTAATGACCGAGACCAACGACGTGTGCGCAGAATGGTCAAAGTTAACAGACAAGCAACACTGCGTGAAATAACCGCAGGAATCAATGTGGGACGTACGACGGANCACTGTGTCAAGAGTGTGCCGAGAATACCTAATTTCAGGCATAACCTCCCACCACGGACATCGCAGTGGCCGGCCGCCTGCACTTAATGACCGAGACCAACGACGTGTGCGCAGAATGGTCAAAGTTAACAGACAAGCAACACTGCGTGAAATAACCGCAGGAATCAATGTGGGACGTACGACGGACGTGTCTGTTAGGACAGTGCGGCGAACTTTGGCTGTACCGGGCTATGCGAGCAGAAGACCGACTCGAGTGCCTTTGCCGACAGCAAGGCATCGCCTGCAACACCTCTCCTGGGCTCGTGACCATATCGGTTGGACCCTAGACGACTGGAAAACCGTGCCTTTGTCAGATCAGTCCCGATTTCAGTTGGTAAGAGCTGATGGTAGGGTTCGAGTGTGGCGCAGACCCCACGATCAATGGACCCAAGTTGTCAACAAGGCACTGTGCAAGCTGGTGGTGGCTCCATAATGGTGTGGGCTTTTTTACATGGAATGGACTGGGTCCTCTGGTCCAACTGAACTGATAATTGACTGGAAAGGGATATGTTCACCTACTTGGAGACCACTTGCAGCCATTCATGGACTTCATGTACCCAAATTACGATGGACTTGTTATGGATGACAATGCACTATGTCACCGGGCCACAACTGTTCGCGATTGGTTTGAAGAACATTCTGGACCATTCCAGCGAATGATTTTGCCACCTAGATCGCCCAACATGAACCTCATCGAACATTTATGGGACATAATAGAGAAATCAGTTCGTGCACAAACTCCTGCACCGGCAACACTTTCGCAATTATGGATGTCTATAGAGGCAGCATGGCTCAATATTTCTGCCGGGGACTTCCAAAGACTTGTTGAGTCCATGCCACGCCGAGTTGCTGCACTTCGGTGGGCAAAAGGAGGTCCGACACGATATTAGGAGTTATCCCATGACTTTTGTCGCCTCAGAGTATATATATCTCTCATTAATTAATTTTACTTGCATTGTGCCGTGAAAAATTTGTTAGTGACAAAAATTGTAAAATAAAGTTTTGAAAGTGTTTTCAAGTAATTGAAATTAATTTTTGTAAGTATTTAATTATGTTCTTTAATCAAACTTTTAATAATTGTATTTAATGTCTTTCTTCGGTCATTTTATCGTTTTCCTACTTACATAAATTATTTGCATACGTAATACAATTTTATTTTAGTCACGCCAAAGAAGTAAAACTTCTAACGCGCGTACATAAGTACACGCACCCATGTTTTTTAAAATATATATTTGAGCCGTCAGAAACTAATATTCCTGTTAATTTAATATACTGCTAAGCTATTCGTGTAATTCTAACATTAAGTACTTTTGTAACAACGTTACCGCCCTACTATACTGTCAGCATTAAGGTAGTGTTAATGTTGCTGCAAAACAAATTTTGTGTTGAATTGATTTTAATATTTGTGTTTAAAATGTTCTTGAATTTTCTTTGCTTTAAAAAAAAACATTCCTATGTAAGATATAAATTATGTACAGGGCCAGAAAAATTAATATTACCAACGAAGGTAAATAGTGACAGCCGGGAGNCTATGTAAGATATAAATTATGTACAGGGCCAGAAAAATTAATATTACCAACGAAGGTAAATAGTGACAGCCGGGAGGAGAATCAAGCTTGCGCCTTGAGCGCTTGACGTTCTACAATTTACGAAACCTAACAAGCTACGAACCGCTCTGTTTTAATATGTCTGGGTTTGATCCATACTGTGGGTATTCGGCACAAAATAACGACAAACTCCAGTTCACTTTCGTTATGTGGAAATACTTCATTATCTATAAATATATGCATATTTGGCTCACGTAAACTGCTTTGCAAGGCTTGATAGCTGGTCTATGCTACGTTTAGTTATCATACTATGCTTTAAATTTTAAATGTAGTGGTTTCATTTTACGAGAGTGTCGCTGTTCACTGGAATCCGCCACTTTTCAACGTCAAGTCAGCGTAAACTGGTTTTGACTGGACATTATTTTAATGTCGTAGTAACACAACATATTTTGTTCTTCCTGTATTTTTTAGCGTGAAACAAAATTCGGTTGCAGCAAGAACGTTTTGTATAGGGTTGAAATTATTAACCATGTCAAAATATTATTAATTTTACTTCAACATAAATGTTTACAGAAATACCTTAATGTTTATTTTGCAAAAACATTAGACTTTTTTCTGTATAAGGGGATGTGAATGTCAACGGGAAAACCAGTAACTTCTAGGTCGACCTTTCATGCCGAAATTTAAGTTAAGTACTTATAAACCACATGGATATAGTAACTTACATATCCCCCGTAATAACATGAAAACGCGGCGTCTGAACAGTAAGCTAACCATACTTACCTTTAAAGAAAGTGTACAAACTAATAAATGTCTTAGCCGGCCTTCGACCTTGGAACATACGAAGCTGTACTTAACATGTTGCCTAAAATTGTTATTTTAATCCATTTCTCTCGGCTTGTATATTGTTGGTTTCAGAATGTTCACATTTTAAAATTAATTTTATCACAAAATACTCTTACGGCGTTGCGGTAAACATGNAGTATACAAACTAATAAATGTCTTAGCCGGCCTTCGACCTTGGAACATACGAAGCTGTACTTAACATGTTGCCTAACATTGTTATTTTAATCCATTTCTCTCGGCTTGTATTTTGTTGGTTTCAGAATGTTCACATTTTAAAATTAATTTTATCACAAAATACTCTTACGGCGTTGCGGTAAACATGNTTTGTTGGTTTCAGAATGTTCACATTTTAAAATTAATTTTATCACAAAATACTCTTACGGCGTTGCGGTAAACATGATATAAATACAGAAACAAGTTGTTTAATTTCATTTTACAAATGTTTATATAGAAATGCAACGTTTTCAAATTAAAATGTTCCTAAACGTCGTGGCTTTTCTATGGTAAATATTTAATAAGAGGTTGAGTTGGCAAGTGAACCAAATCTCGAATTTAAAATACTGCTAATCAGACTAGTCAAGAGAAAAAATTTAAGCAACTAAGGCGTAGGTTTTCAATAGAATATTACAAAGTTAACACAATTTATATCTATGTATAGTGATAAAACGCCACCACACTGCGCTTCGGCAGTAGTGAGAATTCTGAGCTGAGCAATTCGGATGTCAATTGCCCGTATTTTTGTTTATCGGCCACAAAAAAAAAAAGAACACGATCAAAATTTAAAGAGAGAGAGAGAGAGAGAGAGAGAAAGAGCTCTTCGCTGAGCGTCGGCGAGCTCGTTAAAGGGTGCAATGTCGCATGTAAACTGGATTTGCTCACACGTCCGCCCAACCTGTCATTTGCGGAGCAGGAGACCGGCAGCTAAAAAGGAAACAAACGCTAAATGAAGTCCGCGCCGATCGACGTTTTTCGTTTGGTCGGAGAGAGAGGGGGGAGGGGGACAGGGGTTAGCGTATCGCATCGATGGAACCGCAAGCTGCGGACCGCACGGAACTCTGCGGCCGGCGCTGATTGAAATGCGANAGAGAGAGAGAGAGAGAGAGAGAGAGAGAGAGAGAGAGAGAGAGAGAGAGAGAAAGAGCTCTTCGCTGAGCGTCGGCGAGCTCGTTAAAGGGTGCAATGTCGCATGTAAACTGGATTTGCTCACACGTCCGCCCAACCTGTCATTTGCGGAGCAGGAGCCCGGCAGCTAAAAAGGAAACAAACACTAAATGAAGTCCGCGCCGATCGACGTTTTTCGTTTGGTCGGAGAGAGAGGGATGAGGGGGACAGGTGTTAGCGTATCGCATCGATGGAACCGCAAGCTGCGGACCGCACGGAACTCTGCGGCCGGCGCTGATTGAAATGCGAAATGTAGTCCCGGTGTTTTTCCAATTTTCGTTTATGTGCTGCCCCGAAAGGCTCCTCACGCCATCCACCGATCGTCCCGCCCTTCTCCAACCCCGCTCTTTGACGCTGTCCACGTCAGCTGGCCGCAAACCCGCAGAGGCGATCGGCGAGGAATGTGGGTATAGACTGTTCACGGTAAACTGAGCACTTCTGGAAGTCCCGCTTAAGGTATACGTCCAGGATATTCTTGCGCCTCGTGCAAACACAGCTTAACCAAGTCTAGAAAATTACACCAAAACGACAACGTACCGCATTCGTGCGAACTTACTTCAATAATATTTTGCACAAGAATTATCTCTTACTATGCGTTACCAACACAGCCATTTTCTCACTGTTTTTATTCACATCGATTATAAATAAAACATTATAATTTATGAATAAAATTTAAGTAAAAGTACAATTTAACCAAAAATAAGATTCTGTTATGTTAACAGAGATATTGAAAGCTAGTGATATTTAGAAAACAACGAAATACGTCAGACATGGGGTGATTTTTCAAAGATTTGATTAAAAAAGTGTGAATATACAGCGAATAGACTATATAATAATGTTCACGGTAAACTGAACACTTCTAAAAACCCAGCTTGAGATCTACTTGTATGCACATTATTTGTTCTTCCGCCATGTGCACAATTAACATTGACATGGCTCTCACCGCTTTATCCATGCGTCGATCAAATTAAACTGTGAAATTATTTTGAAAAGCAAATATTTAAAAAAGTATTTAATTCACACACTTATATGCATTAAAAAAGCAGAAAGAAAAAGGAATGGTTTCGGTATTTACAAATTATTACCTAACAATTTTAATTAAACGTTACGGCATGGAACTACTTTCCACTACGTCGTTGCCAACTTAATTGGGCGCATGCCATCCAGAGTGTCCGTAATGTATGTAAGTAGAGACAGTGACATATTTCAAAGGTTGGTTTCAAAAGAGCTCAATTTACCGTGAACAGCCTATAGTCTCTCCTTTTCGTCGGAAGGGTCGGCATGCAGGGAAGTGGAGTGGAGAGGTTCGGTAAACGCGTAAGAGCTTTAGCAACCCTGAAATTGTTTGGTTTTATTCGTTTTTTGCGCTGTTACTCAGTAAATAAATATTTTAGGAATACTAATTTTTGCCAGAAAAGATAAAAAAAATAATAATTCTAGGCCTGTAGCTTTTTACTGCTGTCACACAAGTGTGCATCGAGGTATTGAGGTTAACATCGAGGTCTTGAGGGCCAATGAGGGTGAAACGAGGTTGATATGGAACAGCGCCGGAATGCAAGGGTGGGATAAAAAACGGGAGATCCCCGAGGAAACCCGCCAACCAGCGTCANTCTCACTGTTTTTATTCACATCGATTATAAATAAAACATTATAATTTATGAATAAAATTTAAGTAAAAGTACAATTGAACCAAAAATAAGATTCTGTTATGTTAACAGAGATATTGAAAGCTAGTGATATTTAGAAAACAACGAAATACGTCAGACGTGGGGTGATTTTTCAAAGATTTGATTAAAAAAGTGTGAATATACAGCGAATAGACTATATAATAATGTTCACGGTAAACTGAACACTTCTAAAAACCCAGCTTGAGATCTACTTGTATGCACATTATTTGTTCTTCCGCCATGTGCACAATTAACATTGACATGGCTCTCACCGCTTTATCCATGCGTCGATCAAATTAAACTGTGAAATTATTTTGAAAAGCAAATATTTAAAAAAGTATTTAATTCACACACTTATATGCATTAAAAAAGCAGAAAGAAAAAGGAATGGTTTCGGTATTTACAAATTATTACCTAACAATTTTAATTAAACGTTACGGCATGGAACTACTTTCCACTACGTCGTTGCCAACTTAATTGGGCGCATGCCATCCAGAGTGTCCGTAATGTATGTAAGTAGAGACAGTGACATATTTCAAAGGTTGGTTTCAAAAGAGCTCACTTTACCGTGAACAGCCTATAGTCTCTCCGTTTCCGTCGGAAGGGTCGGCATGCAGGGAAGTTGAGTGGAGAGGTTCGGTAAACGCGTAAGAGCTTTAGCAACCCTGAAATTGTTTGGTTTTATTCGTTTTTTGCGCTGTTACTCAGTAAATAAATATTTTAGGAATACTAATTTTTGCCAGAAAAGATAAAAAAAAATAATAATTCTAGGCCTGTAGCTTTTTACTGCTGTCACACAAGTGTACATCGAGGTATTGAGGTTAACATCGAGGTCTTGAGGGCCGATGAGGGTGAAACGAGGTTGATATGGAACAGCGCCGGAATGCAAGGGCGGGATAAAAAACGGGAGATCCCCGAGGAAACCCGCCAACCAGCGTCATGGTCCAGCACAATTCCCACTTGCGAAAATCCGGGAGCGACCCCATCAGGAATCGTTCCCGGTTCACCTAGGTTGGATGGCGAGAGGTCTAACCACAACACCACCGCGGCCCCGCAATACCACAAGCCTTTTCACAAAGACTCGCAGCCAATAACCAAAGGAAAACTTCGGTTGTGCACTAATTGGCGTGCAACTCTTTTCGTGAAAATCTCCNTGCGGTTGTGCACTAATTGGCGTGCAACTCTTTTCGTGAAAATCTCCGATGTCCCTATACATGTGGAATCACCCCGCAAAATATTGGCCTTAAGGCCGCCGCCTACCTGGAGCTGTTTTGCGGGTTCGAGACACAGAACTCAGGGAGCGATAAGGGCGACACTGCCACGCGCGCCTAGGGCCCCATCGCTCCTAACCGCAAGGCTGTGAACAAGNCTCAGGGAGCGATAAGGGCGACACTGCCACGCGCGCCTAGGGCCCCATCGCTCCTAACCGCAAGGCTGTGAACAAGTGCGTAGTGTTCTCGTCGTGCTGCGTGTTCCTGTGGGACTTTAAGTAATGACCCTATCGTTTTATTGGTGGAAAGTCCGCAGCAAAGTTCAGTGCAGGGCCCTGCTATATTTTTGCATGTTTCCGAACAGTATTGTTTTGAAATGCAGCAGTGTGAAAAAAGACGTTTTGAGCTATTTTGCAGGGCTCGCGAATAGTATTTTTAATGTGCGTAGTGACGTTAGAGTGTTATTCGTTTCTTGTCAGAAGTGTTTTCCTCTCTTACATATATCGGTATAATGGGAAAGCGTGAAGTGGTTTAGTAAAAAAAAAAACCTCGGTTTTAAAAACTATAATGCTACTTAAGAGACAGGTAGGCAGCACCCTTAAGAGTAAACGTTAGCGTGCATCGCCTACTAACCAAGCTACGCTGCCAAATCGGTTCAGCTGAATTATCGTTAACTGAACTCGGCTACATCGTCTAAGGCTACGACTGCCAAAATGCCACTCGTCAGTTAGTTACTTTAGTCTTATATTACGTCAAATAATTCCTCCATATTATTTCTTCGAGAAGGGCGATTCTTATTTAAAAAATAATTTAATCGGGTACTTACGAAATATTGCGAGCCTTTCATGAGTGGTACTTGTGTTGTGACGATGGAAGTTTGCGTATTTGTTATTTCGAAAATGAAATTACGGAAGTGGCAGTAAAGAAAAGCCTTAAAATTTAAGGATGCTGAACACGTCTAAGGCCATTAAATTTAACTCTGTATCTTGAATAAGATCACTGGAAATCAATAATTACTGCAAAATCAATTTATTTCCTATGTTAAACGCTAATAGATAACGAAATAAAATAGAGGACATAAAATAATATTTGTGAAGGTTTATTGGGAAATAACGATAAAAATAACATATCATACAAGCTCTCAACATGGTAGCTAAAATTATTTTAAAAAATAAACAAATAAGGTCTCGTCAAAACGTTTATCTGTATAATGAAAAAGGAATTTCCAATTAACTTGAAACAGTTTTGAGCTACGTCATCAAATGAGCAATAAGAGCAACACCAACACGTTTATATAATGCAATAAAACATTGGAATAGCGAGTAACCGACGGGCTAAGTGGTCATGTTAAGGATCGGCTTCACTCCTTTTGCAGAAATTCTGTTTTCGCGTCATAATTTAGGATTCATAGTAATTACTGACAATGCACGGTCAAAGAAAGTTCACATTTTACGAGTTGTTTAATATTTTTGTGCCTAATTTTAATTGTGTGTTATCTGCTTGTTGTAAAACGTCAGGAACATATTCATATTTTTTCAATAAGTTCCTGTATTTTTGCAAGCAGGAAATAACGCACAGTGAAAATCACATACAAACGTATTAAATAACTAGTAAATTGTAAATTTTTTACAAACAAACATTTCAACAACGCCTTGTTTGTGCAAAATCTGTATCGCAGATCAGTGCCGCCTGCAAAGTGCTTAGTTACCAAGACAGAGGACAACAGGGAATAAGTAATCGTCTCTGTAGTTATAATAAACGCGTAGGGAATTGGTGCGTTATGTTCATGCTGAAGGTTGCGAAATCGGTGAGTCATCCATACACGACAAATGTCACGTACGGAAATGTGATTGAATAACTCCGAGTTACTAAAATTTGGCCTTGTACGTTACCTTCACGACTAAATCGGGGTCTTCATAAACATCACTTCAGTTTCTCTACCTGAATAAAGCGTTTTCCGCAAACTTTATAACACGAGTTTTTCGTATTGATGTGTAAAACCCATATCTTCAGTTTTTTACGTGTGTTACAAGTGAAATTATTACACAAATACACCTTTTATAATTTTTTCTCGGGAAAGCGACATGTTTTCCGAAAATGTTATACAAAAGCTTATTATTATTATTATTATTAATTTATGAGATTTATCAGTTTATGATGTCTCTAAAAGCATTTTAAAAAAAAACATCAGTTTTAAGAAGCTGATAATGTAAATCTGGCTCAGATGGTGGGCAAAATTTCTTGAGTATTGTATTCTCTTGTTGGATAAATCATAAGTTCTCATCATGGAAAAAATAAAACAGGGATTGCGAAAGTATTCAAGAATCGCTATTCTTTCTTGTTTCAAACTTGCATTTCAAACACACTAGGAAGCACTTCTAGCGCCAGACGAGGCGGACGCCTCAAGAAAGCCATCGCGTGAGATCGCATATGTTTACTGCCGTCTCCGGTTACAAATACCACGCAGCGAACAATGCCCACAGAGCAGGAATTAGCAGAAACCTGCCCTCGCTGGTGTGACGATCTGCCGGGCGACCAAGCACAACGCTTGCAAGCGAGGCGTCAGGTGCTCGAGCCCCACCTGCGCTATTTCAAACTGAGAACTTTAAACGCCTCAAAGTGGCGTCGGGCCTTAAGGAGACATTGCGACGGCGATGGAAAACAGCATAAACAATCTTCACGTGTGTTCTGTTTCCTCAGAATTTTAAGCTGTGACTATAGACTGTTGCAACCAAATAATACGTTGTTTTATATTTGTACCATTTACTGTTCTACTTTAAGATTTTGTCTGTGATTATATTATCCTCGTAAAAAATAATTTGTGTGCATACTTATTCCGTAAAGGCATGCCAAATTCACGCGTTTATTGTTTTTCGGGTGTAAAAACTATTAAAACTTACTGACATACAGAAACGAGATCATTCACACTGAAAGACGGTGTCAATAGCTACTTCAAGATACCAGTAAAATCTAGCAAGGAAATGTTTTCGCAATTTTAAGTATTGCCGAAAATGAGGAAATTCTGGCATATTTTTGACTTGCGGCTACCCGTGAATTTTTGTAAACTAAATTTTACTAAACACACTTTAAGAATTAAGACAACACCTTTCAGTTGCCTTGTTAATTTTTTTGCAAAAAGTTTAGTTTATTTGTTTATAGCAAAAATNTGTAAACTAAATTTTACTAAACACACTTTAAGAATTAAGACAACACCTTTCAGTTGCCTTGTTAATTTTTTTGCAAATGTTTGGTTTATTTGTTTATAGCAAAAATAGTACAATTTTGACTGACATGTCATTTTGCGAAAACCCTGCGATAAAAAAAAATGTTACCTGAGGAATAAATAGTCACAGATAATGTATAAAAAGTTGAACAGTATGTGGTACAAATAAAAAATAACAAAATTTTTTGTGACTATCGCCCTTAATACAGCAATCTGTTCAGAAAAATGCAGTATTGTCGCTATATATTAAGACACTGTTTTATAGAAGAATAAACATCGTAAACAGAGGAACACGTAAATAAGTTTTTGCTGACATNAAAAAAATGTTACCTGAGGAATAAATAGTCACAGATAATGTATAAAAAGTTGAACAGTATGTGGTACAAATAAAAAAAAACAAAATTTTTTGTGACCATCGCCCTTAATACAGCAATCTGTTCAGAAAAATGCAGTATTGTCGCTATATATTAAGACACTGTTTTATAGAAGAATAAACATCGTAAACAGAGGAACACGTAAATAAGTTTTTGCTGACATTCACACTTACCACGTTTATGTTTCGATAACCAGATTTACAACTTGGCAACAAAATCTCTAATTTCATTTCTGCCCTGAAAAAAAAATATTTACATTAAAATATGCTATAGTTTTTTTTATTAGAATAGACACAACTGCCTACAATGAGACTCATGTGACAATTATGGGGGCTCCTCAAGGCGGTTGCCTACCTGATACTTGAACTACCTTGCAGCTAGGGTTACCAGACACTTCGCATAAAAAAAAAACCCACAGTCTCACTGGAAAAGGAAAACATTTCATTAAAAAGGAAGACATTGTTATTTCATCAGTGCAGCTAAATATTTGTACTCGAAAGCCACACATACATTTTTCGATATAATTTAATATTTAAAATGTTGAAAAAACTTTTTCATGTCTTTAGCAGTAATAAAAAACAATTTTCAGAAGTTTAATTAATAGCATAAAGTAATGTTCTCATGATCAATTAACATAAAATATGAAGGCTTACTAATATGATAATAAAATTGTATACCTACATCTACTTTGCAGGATAAAACATTCTAATACGAACACTGCAGTATGAACAAGAAGTAACCAATATAACTAATGAACACACTTCCCTCTAAGTGGACCAAATAATTTCGGTAGCGTTCCTAAAAGCTTACATTGTTATTAGGCTTAGGCTTCTTGTGGACATAGATATATTTAGATATAAAATATTGAAATTGCTGTTATTTATAAAATATGTGACTACAACCTTAGGTGGTATCAATTTACACTAAATGAAAAAGTTTTAATTGCCGCCTGAATGTGGTGGGAATCAGTTAATTGTTTCAAGATATAGGACATAAAAGGGAACAATTCACCAGGTGAATTCCTTCTTATTATCGTTCGTTAATGCGTAAACTTGCTTCATTTACGCTCGCTGCACGTCGGATGGAGGTTCTAAACTCAGGCTGGGTCTTTGTGGTTCGTTCACTGGATTTCCGCGTTGTCATCCTTTAAAAAGAAACTCCGTTAATTTAATAACCATACAATAATTTTGATAAATATACCTTCCAATCCTTTTACGGCGACAGAAAAATTATTTCGCGGCGACCACAAAACCGGTTGTCATTTCAGTGGGACTAGTGTTATTTACATAAAGCATTAGCAAAGAGTTTTTTTTTCGCTGTAAAATCTTTCCTTTACCACCCAAAAATTTCGCAAGGCTGTTATTTGGTAGTTATCACACAACACATTTTTCTATTGTGAAACAAGGTTGGCATGACTGGACCGTGACTGTCACGAGTGAAGTCTGTTAGCCGTTCTCCTCTGATGAACAGACGCTGCCGCTCCTGGAGAATCTGAAGACTGTATTAAATACAATATACTTATTCTGCCTCTAGAATGAGTAGCTGGCAGTCAGCAATGAAAGTCGGCAACGTCTGTTTACAATAAGCAGTTGGCAAAAGGATGTTGTAAAAAAACTTCGTAACTGCTGCAAGTAATAGGTATATAATATAAGTTTGCCTAGTACACTCTAAAAAATCTTTTGCACCTTTACAAGAAAAATCCTTGGAAACCCAGTTGCCAATCAAATCGTTTGTAAAACTACAAAGAGTTTTTTTGTAAAATCTGCAAAACAGTTATTTGTATGTTACAAATTATAACTCTGTATTACAATTTACATTATTGAAAAATGTAAATACAATTATATTTTTTCTTTTAGAAAACAAATGTAATAAATTAATAACAGAGAATAAGAAAATTTTTTTTTCAAAATAAAATTACGAAAAAAAGATTATGCTTTGCCCCTACCCGTTATATGTACTATAAGCCGGCACCTTTAACCACAAGACCAACTAGACTTACGTACTTAAAGTGTATTTTTACAGTAAATATAACTGCAAGTACCCACAACATATTAATGAAGTTATTTGATTAAGAAGAATAGGAACATGCAGTTCATTTTAAGAGTTCTGTTGTTGGGTTAAGAGTTTTGGACGGCTCTTAACAACGAGTTATTGAGAGCCAATTTAAGAGTTCTCTGTATCTAGGAAACATTAACATTTAATGAATAATACAGTCATGTTTCATTATGATTATTTCAGTTGTTTTAAGTGTTTTACGTTATTCAAACTTGCAATACATTTTTTTGCACGCAGCTACACTTTACATTACTCATAGTTTTTGCACAAAAAGCTATATACGGTTTAACGTTGTTGAGTGTCAGCCATTTTGCTGAAGCTCGTCGTAACGGATCAGTATAGTAAAAACATTTCTTGATGTATATTACAAACAAGGCCCTTGTAGTTTTAAAAACGAGTACTTTTCCGGGAGAAATCTAGGTACTGTTACAAGCATTTGTAAAATTACAAAGAATTTCCGAGTAAAAGTATTTTTTTTGTATGCGAAAATAAATAACAAGGAAGCAAATCTTTAGATTAGATTAGATTATATTATACAATCTTAATATTCAATAATGTTATATACTGAAACGATTTTTATAAGGCATTTATTTTGGGTTGAAATTCCCTTGTATTCATTATAAATTAATTATTTTGATGCGTGGCATATATAGTAAGTAGAGAACATCGCTGCCACAATCACCCTCCACCCCCAATATTATCATCCTCACGAGCACCTACAAGTTTATATGCGTCACAGGACATGTGGACAGCCAGGACAGGTCAACCCAGATGACAGATGCTCAGTTACAAGTGTCGCTGCAGCGCGGGACCTCTTCCCCACCACCACCCTAGCAAAAGTTCATGCCAGAGAAAACGGCTGACTAGCTTGGATGTGGTGCCACTAGCACTCCTCCCCCCTTTAGCAAACCGCAGGGCAACTGGGACATGCGCTGTGGAAGGAGAGCTGACAGGGTAAGTTTTAGGGTGCAGGTCACCCTTCCTTCCACCAACAAGAACCATGGTGCGCGTATGAAGTGTTCTTTGTACTGCACCCTCCTCCCACCTCCCTCCCCCAACAAGGGAGACAGGTGTAAGAACTCAGGGAGGGAGTCAAGAGACGATATAAGCTAATTTACGTGAGAAGAGGGGCTGTTTTTTATCACCACGCCGAGAAAATCAGTTATGTCAAGCAGTCAGATAGAATCGCGAGCCTAGAGAGGACGTGAGTGCAGCCATTACCGTGGCCGGGGAGATTGGATCCCCGGCCGCGTCATTCGCAGAGACAATCAGAGCGACGAGCTGCTGGTGGCGCGACGTTCGGTACCGCTACACCGGGATGCGCAGGTAGTCAGGAGAATCACAACATTAAGGAGTCAGTCATATCTCCACACCAAGAGAGTGATTCGGTCAGCCGACGCCGGGGTCCGAGCCCCGGCAGAATCAGTTAAACAGTTACCAGAGTTATGTCGGACAAGTAGTTTCACCACACCAGGATGCGAGTCAGTCAGTCGAGTTAGTCAGTCACCTGTGACCAGTCAGTCAGTTACAATAACGCACCGAGAAGGCGGAGTCTAGTGGTGGGCTCCAACAAGGAGTGCCATGTCGAGAGAGTGGGAGTAGTCCAGTGCATCCCCGCGCTGAGAACGCAGAGGCCAGGGCGGGGGCCCGCCAGCGGTCCCTCACCGGGATGTGGTAGGGAAGTAAGCAGTCCGTTACAACCCTACGCCGCGAATGGGAGCGAGTGGTGAGCTCCAACGAGGAGCGCCACGTTGAGAGGAAGCCAGCTGAGTGTAGCACAGGAACAAGAACCAGTCCGAGGGCCGGTAACATGGCCACCCAACTCAACAGAACACAAGTTACCGTCACCAGAACAGGGCCAGTAACATGGCCATCCAACTCACCAGATGTCATCTAGTGCTGGAACAACTACCCCGCAATAAGTACAGATAAGTAACAACGTCGTCACTCAGGGATGTGTCCCGTCACCTAATGCCCCCACAGCGTCGGAAACGTTGCCAGAAAATTGTAATAAGCCCTTCAGGCCAAGAATTAGCAGGGTCGAAACGTATTAGTAAATTACCCGGCAGAAGGTGTCAGAAAAGTATGTTTAAACTCCCGAAAAAGTTCCGGAAATGTATGAAGGAATTCCCGTTAAATAAACTGGTTCAAAAACAAGTCGTGATGAAGTCATTGTTCAATATACCCTCAACCTTCAAGGCACCTTATAGTCTGTGCCATCAAACATTAACTGAGGACCCTACTACCCACTCTGTACACCACAGGTGGGGCGTAGCGTCAATTTATATTACATAAATACAACATAATATATTTTGTTGTATTTCCTAGCAATGTCGAACTAGCAATGTCGTCTACGATATAAAAATCATCCGACGTAGAAACTGTTCTGTTTACATACTTATTATTATTATTATTCGGCCAGATAGACCCTTATAAATGAAGTCACAATGATAATGAGCTCTGATTGGCTACAAGTGACTTGCAGTCGAGCTGTCGGCAATCCAAGATCAAGTTTGGTCATCGCCGACTGCTGGGCTGCAGACAGCCGACTGCACAGCTACTCGTTGTGCAAACTCATAGAGATAAAAACACATTAAGGGTCCCGCCTGCCTGCGTCGTTTTTCTCCTTTTCTGGATGAGAAGCGCGGCAGCTATAAGGGTTACACTGGCACGCGCTTCAAGAGTGCCATCGCCGCTATGCATAGGGCTCGAAACTGACGTGCAGTGTTTTCGTAGTGCTGCGTGTACCTATGGGACTTTCAGCGGTTATCCTATAATTTGATTGATGAAAAGTCTGTAGCGAATTTCAGTACAGGCTCTTTCTAATGACCTCGCTGTCGAGTGGAGTGGAGTGATTTGGGCGGCTCTTAACATCGGGGTCTTGAGAGCCGATGAGGATGAAGTGAGTTGAGTATGAAACAGGGCCGGGATGCAAGGGCGCGGGAAACGGCAGATCCCAATAAAAACCGGCACGAATCCCACATGTGAAAATTCGGGAGCGGCCCTGCCGGGAATCGAACCCGGTTCACCTAGGGTAGAGGCGAGTAGTCACCACCGCGGCCCACTCGCTCTCGACGAGACATAAAGCTCTGCCAACCTATCTCACACACGACCTGACACACTGTACTAACCCAAACTTTCATCTAAAAACGTCGTGAACAACCGTGTCCGACCCGGGAGTCCTGCGGCAGGACGTTAACGGAGGTAGCGCTGGATGGAAATGCAGAAAGGAAAGAAAACGGGCTGACTAATTATAAAAGCCCGTAACGCAGCGAGCACTCAACTGTTGACGTGAAAAATTCTCCTAAGATCCAAATGGGATGCGCGGAGTTTGGTTAGAGCTGCCTGTGGATGCTAATTCATTAAATGCTTTAAGTTTAACCAGACACGAGAAACCAGGCGCTACTAAACACAGTGATACGAGAGTATACGAGAGTACAGGTGTTTCCTGCCACATCGGATATTTAATTTTTGAAGACAAAAGATTTTGAAAATTGTTTTACAGATTTTAAAATTACGTATAGTACAGATGTAGATACTTAAACACTAAAACGTAATGATGGCAGAATTAACAAACATTTAATTCAAACAATTAAAAAAATTTCCCAGCTTTACTTTTACCCAAAAAATTTTTAAAAATAAATTAAAGGTGGTGAGGATATAATGAAGAAGTTTACAATTTTCTTTCTAATTGTTATACTAATATAGCCTTGATAATGTCGTGAGACAAATGTTACGTATGACACGAAAATAGAAAATGTATATATTATAATGAGGAGTGAGAGTCAATTAGAGTAGCCATGCCATGTTAAACCACAGAGTGGTATGAGTAGTTTATATGATGTGAGCAATATTGCTAAGCATATTAATAGTGTGAATTGTTATTTGCTGACCTTAATAGGCCTACCTATCTTCGAGTAATTATCATAAAACCGATATGCTCTTTACTGTTACGAAAGCTAAATTGTCTCATGACTAATAATGTAGTTCTCGCATCTTCCCATGGCATGTATGTTATAGCCCATTCACGGTTTCTTCGCACTTTTTGAATCAAACCTTTGCAAAAACTCCCCATATATGACCTGTTAAGTTATTTCTTAAATATGTCATGTATCACAGACGTTTTATACTTCTCTTAACATAAAACTGCCTTATTTTTATTTTTNCCCATTCACGGTTTCTTCGCACTTTTTGAATCAAACCTTTGCAAAAACTCCCCATATATGACCTGTTAAGTTATTTCCTAAATATGCCATGTATCACAGACGTTTTATACTTCTCTTAACATAAAACTGCCTTATTTTTATTTTGATTGAACATTTAATTATATTTTATCTGCAAATACAATATTTAGTTTATAATTAATAAGAATAAAAACAGGTAGAAAATAGATGTGTTGGCATTACCTAGTAAGAAATAGTCCTTCTGCAAAATATTATTACACAGGGTGCGCACGAATACGGTGCGTGNTTTTGATTGAACATTTAATTATATTTTATCTGCAAATACAATATTTAGTTTATAATTAATAAGAATAAAAACAGGTATAAAATAGATGTGTTGGCATTACCTAGTAAGAAATAGTTCTTCTGCAAAATATTATTACACAGAGTGCGCACGAATGCGGTACGTTNTTAAATATGTCATGTATCACAGACGTTTTATACTTCTCTTAACATAAAACTGCCTTATTTTTATTTTTATTGAACATTTAATTATATTTTATCTGCAAATACAATATTTAGTTTATAATTAATAAGAATAAAAACAGGTAGAAAATAGATGTGTTGGCATTACCTAGTAAGAAATAGTCCTTCTGCAAAATATTATTACACAGGGTGCGCACGAATACGGTGCGTGGTCCCTTTGGTGTAATTTTCAAGACTTCGTTAAGATTTGTTTGTATGAGGCGGAGGAGTATCCTGAAAGTAGAACTTCAGCATGGCTTCAGAAAAGTTGGAAGTAGGCGTAACCGTGAATGGACTATACCACCAATTTCCTGCATATGTCAGGTTTTTTTTTCTGGACATTCCTCGTTTTCCCAGTAGCGATCATCGGTAACACTGTTAAATGTCGTTTCCTTGCTTCAGCCGCTGAAGCAGATCATTGCTACAATGTGATACGACTTTTTTTTAACGTCTTCAAACAAGACATCGATCCTAGGTAGTTCTGTAACGTAAGGGCCGCCGTCATCGACGTGTCGTTACAACGGCATTCCGATCCCGGTTATCCTTTGAGGACTTGTGGGCGAAGAGTGGTTGTGCCACCTCACCATGGTGCAGTGTCTCGTAAGTGGACGGAGCAGTCTGAGATATCCAGGGCTTAATTGACAGGTGTGCTGGCAGTGATGCCGCGTATCGAGGTCTCCATCGCCCGCCACCGACTCGTAATTGCAGCGATAATGAGATTCGGAGTACGGTTATCACGCACGGTCGCGGCGGTGGTCCGCAAGAGAAGCTTGATGAGTCATGGCGTAAGCGGGGTGTCGGGGGCGAGAGTCAAACCAGGGACCCTCAGCGTCACGGCTACCCCTCTCTCCTCTTAGTCGTAACCCTCTCTTTCTCACTCCCGAAGAGTCGTGACTCCCTCTTTCGGACGGCGAGGCGCGGGGTTCGTCGAACTCTCTCCCCCCTCTCGACGATAACAACATGGCCCGCGGAGCGACGGGTTTGAGTCCAGGGAGCCTCGGCCGCTGGCCTCCCTCGTCCTCCTCCTCCCCCGCCTCGGACCCTGCAACATGGCTTCGCGCGTGGATCCAATTCCGGCACGTCACCTTATCACACCCGTCCGCGCACCTCTGGGCCGGCGGGGGGTCGCAGGTCGCATCTGATACCACGGCAGGCCACACCCGTAACAGGGTAATCATTATTCATTACTATTTACTAACGCATTTTCTTCCTCCTCCACGAGGTATGGCCACACACACGCTCGCGTTTCGTGTGTGTGTGAGGAGGATGATATGGTGGTGAGGGGGGGGGGGTTAGTTGAAGTGAGTGAAGAGATTTGGGCAGCTCTTAACATCGAGGTCTCGAGAGCCGATGAGGGTGAGGCGACATGAGTGCGGAGTAGCGCAGGAATGTAAAAGCGGGAGATCCCCGATAAAACCTGGCACGATTCCGACATGCGAAAATTTGGGAGCGGTCCCGCCGGGAATCGAAGCCGGTTCGATGGGAGGCGAGTAGTCTAACCACTAACCACCGCGACCGCTGGGGGAGTTGAAGGAGGTTGAACTTGCATTGCAGTGTGTTTGAAAGCCGCGTTTCTCTTTATAAAACCGCTTAACGTGTTCCCATAATACAAAAATACCAACATACGAAAAGACAACGCATTTCATACGAGAGAACACGTTGTCCCCTGAAACCTCATTTTAGAATTTCCTGACTTTTCCCTGTTTTCCTGGCAGAATCTTACCATTTTCACTGACCCATTTTCAGGAATACTGAAACTTTCCAATGTCATATTGTTTTTCACCGCTGACATCACAAATACGATATCAGTGAAGTTTAATTAAATTACACTGCAACAGACCAAGGAAGCAGTGCCAACATTTAATTCAGTCAATCAATATTTTTTGCGATACATGCTATTGAGTTCAAAAGAGTGTCCATTTCAAACACACAAATACATAATTTTGCGCGTGTAGGCCGCATGTCACTTATCTAATGTACATACTTAAAAAAAAAAATTAAATCTTAAAATAAATATTGTTATTTGTTATAAAGTGATAAGGCCTTAGCTGAACGGTCTACCTGAACACGCCTTCAAACATTGAACCAGGGCACGAGCGTGATTGCAATACCACCTTTCGAAAGACAGTTGCGGAAACCCACCGGCCAGTAAACGGGGCCGAAAATATTAAACGACGCGCCCGATATAGGTTGACGTAACACTGGGAGTGGCGCCTTTTATCGTCGGGACAGTGGACCAAGAAGACGTGGTTATGGGTGAGTCCGGTTGTCGTTAACCGCCTCCTACAGTCAGCCTCCGGCAACATGAGAAATGTGGGGACTTTCCAATTAGATTGAAATAGTAGTGGCGTGCGCTAATAAATTTTATTTTAATTAATTAACAACTTGGTATTCCATTTAAGCTCCCCCCGATCAATAGTCACCTAAATAGCGATGATATAATCCTTATGTTCAATACACCTCAACTTAGTCTGTTGATTGATCTATACCTAATCGTGACTCATTATTTAGCTACGCCCATAGCCCCTTTCAGGAATGAATTGACTGGAAAGCTAGTTTTTAACAATATGCTCATAATTACATTATCCTGTATTCACGCAACTAACAGTCTTTGCAGAGTAGCAATTAGTTTACTTTCCCCTTGACCCAGGTGAAAATTCCCTGACATTTCTCTGGCTTTACCTGTCACATGAAATTCCCTGATTTTCCCCTGTTTTCCCTGTGGGTAGACACTCTGGGGAATAATAAAACTCTAAATATATTATTCACATTATAAATACTATTCCTCAGCTCGCCGACATAGATTGGGACTTGCACTGAACTTTGTTGTTGTAGGCTTTCCACCAATAAAATGATAGGGTCACCACTTAAAGCCCCATGGTACATGCAGCACGACGAGAACACAGCACGACAGTTCAGAGCATTCTAGATGCGCTTGGCATTGTCGTCCTTATAGCTCGTCCTCGAACGCGGCAAACAGCCCAGTGTAGGTAGGGCTCTTAAGGGCCCTACCCACCGGCTGATAGCTGCGAAATTTAAATAGGAAATCCAATTTTAAAGAAATTTCACTTCAGGGTATTAACTTTAAATATAGGCGTTTCAAACAAAATGCATTCTTCGCAATTTTTTTTAGGAACATTTTTTACAAGGAATTTTTTTATTTGTCTTCAAAAAAGTACATACTGTCCACCTATATTAAAATATACGCTTGTAGGTATCTTCTCTTAAAAAAAATCGTGAAGAATACATTTCGTTTGAAACGCCTATCTTCAAAATTAACGCACTGAGGCGAAATTTTTGTAACATGGGATTTCCTATTTAAATTTCGCAGCTGCCAGCCAGTAGGTGGGGCCCTTAAAAACGAAATATTGTACACCGGTGACGGTGAAATGAGGTGAAGATAGAGCATCTTCGGAAAACGAGGGCGGGTAAACGGGAGTGCCCCGAGAAAACCCGCTGGCCAATGGTAACATCGGCCACGTACGTTTCCCACTTACAAACATTCATGTGGCCTCGCTGGAAATTGAACCCGGATCTCCCAAGGTAATCGGCGAGGAGGGGGGGGGAGAGGTTGAGATGTTTACTTGTTTAATTCTGTTGAGAAAATGAATATGAGAAGTAAGGTTATATAGCCCAGTAGCTATCATCGGTACCATTAAAAGAAAACAAAAGTATTTCGTACCTTTATATTCGTATAATGTAAACTACGAACTAGCCAATACTACGTGCACATCGTTATTTACTATTCTGAGATTTATTAATAGGGCACACATAAATTGATTCCTCGAAATTCGCTGGAAAACATTGCTTGGTTTTTGTGTTTACGAGCATTTAAAAAATATAATCGGTTATACTTTAATGCTTCTTTTCACTTTGGGGACTTTCGGTACCTTTAAGTTAAATACAAATTCCTAATATTATTATGATTATTGCATTAATGAAACTTATAAAAATTTTTATCCCTAAAGTTTAATGATCTTTTTAAGTTTATCGGTAATGGCGTAGCTAAATTGTCGATTAGAGATTAAATGTGTTTCCCTAGTGTTTACGTTGACTATAAAATATAGCTTTAAAACCCGTCGCAACCAATATAATCANAGATTAAATGTGTTTCCCTAGTGTTTACGTTGACTATAAAATATAGCTTTAAAACCCGTCGCAACCAATATAATCATCAAAAATTTTCTACAAATTATAAAAATATTTTATTTACAAAAACGTATCAAATCTAACATATCTGGAAAGCAGTAACCAAGTTGTCGAAAGTTAACTAAATGANTTTTTATTTACAAAAACGTATCAAATCTAACATATCTGGAAAGCAGTAACCAAGTTGTCGAAAGTTAACTAAATGACGACTCGGTGCAGAACAATAAGTGCAATAAAACCAGATAACGTATCAACAATGTAAACAAAAGCATATATTACAACACAATATTAAGCAAAGTCACTGAGCAATATGAATAAATATCAAATAATTATAGTTCATTCTAAAAAAATAAGTCAGTCAATAAATGACTACTTTTTTTTTTTTTTTTTTTTTGTCGTCGTCGTCTTGCCTAGTTTGTTTTCGTGCCGTTCGTCTGTAAGTGAATAACACGCAATCACACGTTTTCTGGGAGTGCGAGCTACATGCATCCCTGTTTTAGGCTACTGTGCATCGTGAACGNATAACACGCAATCACACGTTTTCTGGGAGTGCGAGCTACATGCATCCCTGTTTTAGGCTACTGTGCATCGTGAACGCATTTAGCATTGCCTACTTACAGGCGTTTCAAGTGTGAGTGAGAATAACTGTATTTACGAATTCTTCGCAAGTTCTTCGGGCAATAACACAAGTCAATATTTTTGATGATTTTAGCATGCTTGTTTATAAATCATAAATAAAAAAATAATAACAAATCTACGTCACAGTATTTGTTACAAAATAATGTTTGCAGCATCAGTTATTTCTATGAAATGACATGACAGCGACAGATTTAATAGTAGCAGATAGTTAGTTGCCCATTTACACGTTGTCGAAACTTTCCGTACACAAACTTAAATGTTTTGTTTAATATTAACAACATATTAGTTTTTCAGCTCCATGTACAAAGCGCATAGCCTCTTAAGGAATCTCTCNATCAACATATTAGTTTTTCAGCTCCATGTACAAAGCGCATAGCCTCTTAAGGAATCTCTCCAGATAGTTATTCGCGTGTTTGTATCCGGCTTATTATTATAGCGACAGGCTTGCTGCCGCAGATTATAGGATTATTTATTTAATTATTATGTATATTAACTAGGTAACATTTGATTTTTATAATATTTTAATTTTCTCGGCTATTGCGAATGAGATCACATAGAACCTNATAACACGCAATCACACGTTTTCTGGGAGTGCGAGCTACATGCATCCCTGTTTTAGGCTACTGTGCATCGTGAACGTATTTAGCATTGCCTACTTACAGGCGTTTCAAGTGTGAGTGAGAATAACTGTATTTACGAATTCTTCGCAAGTTCTTCGGGAAATAACACAAGTCAATATTTTTGATGATTTTAGCATGCTTGTTTATAAATCATAAATAAAAAAATAATAACAAATCTACGTCACAGTATTTGTTACAAAATAATGTTTGCAGCATCAGTTATTTCTATGAAATGACATGACAGCGACAGATTTAATAGTAGCAGATAGTTAGTTGCCCATTTACACGTTGTCGAAACTTTCCGTACACAAACTTAAATGTTTTGTTTAATATTAACAACATATTAGTTTTTCAGCTCCATGTACAAAGCGCATAGCCTCTTAAGGAATCTCTCCAGATAGTTATTCGCGTGTTTGTATCCGGCTTATTATTATAGCGACAGGCTTGCTGCCGCAGATTATAGGATTATTTATTTAATTCTTATGTGTATTAACTAGGTAACATTTGATTTTTATAATATTTTAATTTTCTCGGCTATTGCGAATGAGATCACATAGAACCAACAACGCAAAATTTTACTACCACTCATTTATTCGCAGTTATGGGGGAAAATTTGTGAAATTGATTTGGCGGATATATTATTATCGTCCTTGTTAGAAAAGAGCACGTGTTAGCACTTCGGAATTTGACGAAATATTTGTTTATATTGCTCACAGTTTCCTCCCTCTTTTTGTTTCCCACTCTCACCATAAAAATTCATCAACTGTGTGTTAACTTTCGCCGTAAACTTAAAATCACGATTCCATGAATTGCTACTGCGTAAGTCGACCGTTTTAACCACATCAGTGTCATCAGTTTAATATAAATAACACATATAAAGCTGAGAAAACCAAAATATATTAAATATCGTTTCCTTGAGATTTCTACTAACGTCAAACATTTGGTTCATACTTCTGATTAACTCAAGTCTAATTTTTGAACAAGCCAGGCCCACACTATCGAATTCCAGTGCTGCCTTCTGAGGCACTTACCGTTATGTCACCATACCAGACATGAAACTTAAAATTCTTATAATAAATCCAACTAAATTCAAGCTTATATATACCCGAATACTGGGTTACCAGTACCTCAACGAAACAAGCATGTGCGGTTTATTAAACACCTATGGGTAATGTGAATGACTTGCGGATAAACACTTATTGATTTTAATTACCGAGTTGACCTTTTCTGAATCCTTCTAAGTGTTTGTAACCAGTACTGCTAAAACCTTTTTGTAGTTCGCAAAGAGCGATTCATTATCGTTGAGTTCAGTCTTTTCTTATTTGTAAATACGTACTTGTTTGCAAATCACCAAAATGTTTGGTTGTTGGTTTTTTTTT